>CM035197.1:4626430-4670436 GCA_020233015.1 Callinectes sapidus
GTGTGTGTGTGTGTGTGTGTGTGTGTGTGCGCGTTGGAGGATAATAATGTGGAGCTTCCGTAAACCGAGTGAATAGGGAGGAAGGAAAATAGTGTTGATGATAAAGATGATAATGACGATAACGATCAATAAATCCTAGAACAGATGAAACTGAGAAAGAGGAAGAAAGAAAAATGTAAAAAAAAAAAAAAAGTGATGAGCGAGAAATAAAAAAAGGGAAGAGGAAGGAGGAGAAGGAGGAGGAAGAAGGAGGAGGAAGAGGAGGAGGTGGAGGATGGCATGGACGAAGGGAGGGAAGGACTGTGAGCTTGTCCCCATTATTATCAAGACCAATATCCTTTTCATAGTTGCCAGAGACACTTCCGCTGAGCATTACGCACAAACACGACGGCCAGCTAGCAACACAAACTTCCCGGGAACTGAACAAACCGTAGTGGGCTTACAAGAGAGAGAGAGAGAATGTGTATAGTAAATAACTTGATATCCTTTTTTCTTTTTTCTTTTTTATCGAGGTTGGTTTGGTGTAGAAATGATGAAGAATGTACTGATGGTCTTAGTTTACATGTTATTCTCACACGAACACACACACACACACACACACACACACACACACACACACACACACACACACACGTGACAGGCATTTCTTGTTGCATCACATTCACCGCCACTAGTATCATTCATTCAAACATCCGTCTATCCAAATCACAGTGAGATAACAGATAGTTTCCCACACCTGCACCACCACCACCACCACCACTGCCACTCCGTCACCACCACGCCCACTCCATCTCACCGCCACTCCCCCACGCCCACTGCTTCACAAACTACTCCCACCATATCTCCCCACTCTAGACGCCTTTCCCCTCTTGCAAATCCCAAACATGAGCTCCTTCGTAGGTATTCCTTCTCTCTATACATTTACACAGCCGCATAACGCCACAACCCGCACAGCCAGTAGCCATGTTTGACCACGTGATGGTATATACGCCCTTATATAATTAACACCCGTTGTCTCTGTTGCTCCACAGACGAGGCGGGACGTGACCAAGACCACCAGTAGACTCAACGGTTCGATATCACACACTCTTCCGGGCAGCAGCTGAGTCCTGCCGCCTCCACCGCCACAGCCACCACCATCACCACCACCACCACCACCACCACCACCACCTCCTCCCTCTAAGTCCCCGCCGCCGCAGCAGCGAGGCGGGTGGAGAAGCCTGGCGCATGAGGCTGGTTCTCGTCGAGCGGGTGGCACCGGCAGAGTGCTCACGTCCCTGGCACTGACCTGCAGTCCGTTCAGATTGAATTGATGGATAAGAATAATTTCCCTCCACACTCCCTTCACTCCACCTTCCCGTCAAGTATCATCCACTCTTTTAATTCTCCTCCTCCTCCTCCTCCCCCCCTCCCTCTTTACAAATGGAAGGGGTGGTGCTTCGTCAAGTTACCTGGACGGGCTGCAGTGAGTCCGCCGCGGCACTCACACCCCACGCGGCCACAGTCATTCTACTACACAGTATTAAATGTTTACGGAGGGCGGTCCGTTCTCGAGATTTGAACAGACTGTTCACAATGTACTATTAAGGAATCTTTTTATTTTCTATCTCTGTCGAGCACATTTATACTTATAATTATTGTTATCGTTCGTTACTTAATAAGAGAATAGTCCTTCTATGACAAGTTCTGGCATTCTACAGGTTCACAGTCAGACCGGAATCCCCGACACTCTTGTTTGTATAGTTGTTGCCTTTTATATATATTGTAGCCGTAACGAGCAGGGTGCCTCTAGGCATTGCCGCCCTGCGCTTCTATGTGTTCCTGTAACTTCATGTCTTGAGTGTTCTCTGTCGGCTTGAACATGAGTGGTGTGATCCAGAGGCCACACAGTGACCTCGGCTTGGTGATGGGGTCCGCGAGGCCTCAAGTGCTGCGTCAAGGGAGCAGATCTCGGCAGCAGCAGGTGCGTCACGTCCCGGGCGAGCGGCAGCGCCAGAACCACACATCGGCACCTAAATAGCCCCGATGTGTATTCAAGGCTTGCTTCCTGCACAGTGTAGCCGATCCTGGCGTCATCCCGCCTTGTCCTCACCCACCCAGTGCCTTCGTGGTAAGGCGCGGGAGGCTCACAAGGAGGACGACGCTCTGTGGAACACAAGAGAAACATTTCTCTTCCTGTTTCCTCATCAAAGCCGAACATTCACCCGTCGTCGCAGCGCCGCATGCTCCTTGTCATCCTCCTCTTCCTCCTCCTCCTCCTCCCTCCGTCCACCTCCCAGCTGCCGCCCTGACGCCACATGGCCCACAACTGTCTCCCTCTGGGGTGAAGCAAAACAGCACCACAGATGTGACGGCTGGACGGTGACACACGGACGCCGGCTTATTCTTCTTACCGGTTTGAGCTCACTTAGGGCCTCCTCCGCCCGCTGTCCCTCCACCCCCGCACCACAACTGGCCTGCCGCTGCCTGCTGCTCCCCACATGGTGAGCAGCACAGGCGGCCCTGCTGTCATCCGGTGGTACATTTACTTGTGCTGTTTCGTCTCTTCTCGTCCCTGATGCACGACACATCGGGGGCCAATAAACTGCGGGTGAAGCCTCCCAGCACGGCCATATGGCTGCCAACTGCCGCCAAGGAGTGGCGATGGTCGGGCAGATGGTCTTGCCAGTGCCTGGAGTCATCGAGTGAGGCGGACACCCCCGCCACTCTTAAGTACAACTTGAAACATCCCATGGGACCGTGTCCAGGCGCCGCGCGTTTCCCAGGCACCGCGGCCCCACCCTATCCCGAGGCCTCCCGCGACCTGCCACCACTGACGTCCTCCCACCCCCAAGGATCATCATCTCGTGATAGCCATTTCTTCATTTTTAACATATTACACCAAAGAATACCAATGTATTTTTGTTTATATTTAGATTATATCCTGCATTGTAAGATACTATCATAACCCAGTATCCTATAAATGCAGCGAATGTCATCAACACTGCGCCTCGGAACGACACCCTGGCCTGGAGGAGGCGCCGCGGCCGACTCCCGCATCCACTTGCAGTTGACCGCAAGCTGACCAAAACTTATCCTAGTTGCTGCGTCGTGAGTCAGATGCCTCACCAGTGGTCGGCTGCAGCACTGCCTCCAGCAGCCTCGCGGGGGCGTACGTGACGCTCCCCTAGTGTCGTCAGCTGCTCAGGAGTGTTGCCGTCATCGTCAGCTGTTTGGTAGAGTCCAGATGCCGCGTCGTCTAACAGAAGGGTCGTCTTCGATCCAGCGCCCCTCGCGTACCTTTCCGTCAGCCGTGACTACAGCACACGCTGCTCAGGCTCGCTGATTTCATGTCACTTAGGATCCATAACTTGCGCTGCTCCTCGCCAGTTGACGCAGCGAGCAATGTCAAATTAGGAGAGCCCCGAGCAGCGCTGCTGAAGCCACCGCCTGACCCCTCTCTGAGTATCACACACAGTAGTTGGTTCCACGTGCTGCTGACGACACAGAGGGAGACGTGCCCTAGTATTACCTGTGCACTGTACTAGTCCACGTGAGCTTCAGACGGTCACAAATAGTCACGTAACCCGATGCTGATCGTCCTCGTCCTCATCCTCTTCCATGTGTTAGGGAAGGAGGGTGTCAAGGCCACGCCCCACATCCCAGGTGTGCCCTCGCCCCTGCCCACGCCTCTTCAGCCTGTCCTACTCGCGATGACGGTCATACAGTAACTACACTTACTGAAGAGGCTGTGAACGCAGTGTGGCTGGCCATATACTTTCGTGTGTGTCTATGTGTGTATGTATGCGCGAGGCGTGTGCACCTGTAAAGTATGTGTATGACGTCTGGCCTTAATGAGGGCTCCCCGTACATGGCCGTGGCATGCCGGGGACGTACAGCTGCCCCACATGAGGGTATCCGTGACCGTAATGAATGTACACACTAGCCCATGTTATGTACACGAGCTTAATTAATAATGTTCTATACCTAAGACTAATGAATGGACATGATGACCGCGGGTGCACCTGCACCTAATTAAAGGTTTACCTGTAGGAGTGGCCATCGATGGTCCCTTCATTAATGTTGGTAATAAAAAGGGTTTTTGTAATATATTTATTTTACTCATCCTTCCACACACCCATCTACACACACCACACTTTCCATCACGTCTCCCTTTCATTCCTTCTCTCCCTCCTCCGTCCTTACCTTCCATCTCACACTCTCTCCTTCACGTACACTCTCACCACACTCACCACACATCTCACCGCACACCGCCACAGCTTCACCAAGGTCACCACATCACAGGGAGAGTTTGGGAAGGTGAGTAAGCCTGGTAAACCTCTACAATGGATAGTAAGAAGTGCGCTTCCCAACATCACACAGAAGATAGTCACACACACACACACACACACACACACACACACACACACACACACACACACACACACACAGCTGTTTCCTTTCTTTTTTCCTTCTGAGAATAATAAGGCGAGCGAGATTTTTAACGGGTTTATTTTTCCTTGTCTACTTCTTCATAGGCAATAATAAACAAAGCAACCAATAAATAAACAGAGATAAAAAGTCAACAACAAAAATTACGAAGAAAAAATCAATAAACAAAACACGCCAGGACTTGTATCATTCACTCCCTGGGACAAATCACCCAGCCAGACAGAAGAAGGACGGGCCATCTGGGTAGGTTGACTCACTGCTCACATCCCGGCAAGGCCAAACACTACCGGACACGATTACTAGGCGGAGAACAACAGAACAAACATACTCCGTACCTGATGACTCTTAAGACCGCATTCAGTCAACCCTCTGTCTTAACCTAATCTAACCTAACCAACTTAATCACATTTTGTCAAACCTGTCCCGCTTCTCCATTAGTTTCAAAGGGTTCTAATTGAAGTTACGCATGCTTTTAACGGGGTTTTTATGATATTTGACATTTTAGTATTTTTCTGCGATTGGTTCATCTTCCTTATTAATAAACCACCACCGAGATCTTTCTACTGACTTAAGACAGATCAATATACTGTTTTTAATTATCTTTTCTATCTTTCTTGTCGCGTTTTGTTAAGAGTTCGCCATTTTAGGACTGGGTTGTGGTGTACGTCGCAGTGAAAGAGTTAACAGGAGAAGCAATCTTGAAAACCGCGCTTGTCAGCTTTGTGGCCTTTGATATAATAGTCGAGGTGAGACAGCAAAATGTTTTTAAATAGGATTAAAGTAAGTTTCCTATCTTTCAACATCTATTTCACCATAACTCTTCTCTAAGGCCATGCAGAGACGGTTATTTTGATTCTGCGTACGTGTTTTTTCCCCAGTTAACTTCCTCATTTCCTGTTACATTGTCACTGGTATCACGAAATTACCCATGAGAAAATAGTTAACTTTCACGGCACCCTGTTCAGTGAAAATCAATACCAAGTACAGTTGAGGAATACATTTCTTATTCTTACACCACAATGTTATTTATGGTGATGCTTTGCTAGTGATTCTTTTTGGTGCTGTGATGCCGTGGTGGTGTGGCGATGCTGTCATGGGTACCCTCACAACACAAGGGAAGAAGACTGGTACTTCTGACAACGGAAGAAGATTAACATTCTTTTTAGAGTAAGGAACTATTTCAAGAGAGTTTAGAGCACAAGCTATCTTAAAAGTTGAAGGCATTGTCTGATGGTGAAGGATTGAAGGAAGACCACCTGCACTCAAAGGACAGGACCTCCTCACATCACTCAACAGAGAAAATCTTCGAACCTCTGCCACCTGCGCCTGACAGGAACATCAGCCTACCAAGTGAAAGGCAGGGACATGAGAGAGAGAGAGAGAGAGAGAGAGAGAGAGAGAGAGAGAGAGAGAGAGAGAGAGAGAGAGAGAGAGAGAGAGAGAGAAAAAAAAAAAAAAATAAATAAATAAATAAATAAATAAATAAATAAACACAGATATATATAAATAAATCAAACACAAAATAACTACACAGATATATATATAAATAAATCAAACACAAAATAACTAAACTAAAAAAATATAAATAAATAAAATCATTGGACAAAGTAATGATCCTGGCAATGTTATCCCTCTTCTCAGCCTGTGATGATGGTCAAAGAACAACAACGGCAGGTCAGATAGTTACGTATCACCCAGTTAGTTGGCCTTGTTCAGTGCAGGAGTGAGTAGACATTTCGGTGACTGATGCCAACTGTAAATGAGCAAAGATTAAAAGTTATTGCGATTTAGAAAGAGGGAATTCCTGGTTTTACTTTCAAGGGCGCTTACAGAATGTATGTTTTAATGTGTCCTTTCATTATCAAGGGTGTTTTCATGTTTCTTTGTTTGTTTGTTTTGTCTTATTTTCTTACACTCCCTTTAACTTACAATTTTAATCCGCAAATGATGTCTTAATAATCTACTTCTTCAAAGCTGCTGTAGTGATTTTAATCCTAACCCTTTTAACACTGGGACACATTTTTACCTTGAGTTTTCGGTATGATTAGACTACTTCATTGACATTCGGAAGGGTCTATAGACGTCAGAATATTAATAGTCAGAGTCTTCGCTATTCTTAACCCCAAATGAGTTTCTGAAGCTGTATGAAATCACCAAGTAATAAGCAGAATGAATATGAATGCGCGTCATGGTACTGAAGGAGTTAAAGTGTCTTCATTTTAGTTTCCAAGAATATATCTGTATCCATGAGCGCTCTAGTGACTTGACTAATAGTTTAACAAGAACTGAGCTCCGCGAATGGGAAAACACACCCTTTACAGCGCAAGTAGTTATGTTTCTGGTCCTTTTAAAATAGTTGTGGTGGAAGCTGAACAGGTTTACGTGGCATTATTTTGTGACCTTCAAGGAACAGACCGAGATCCTCTACCGGACGTGCAGATTAAGGCACACACACACACACACACACACACACACACACACACACACACACACTTGGGACACCTTTTTATTAATATGGGCAGTGTAGAAGTGAAGAACAAGTGTTGCCTTTTGTATATTCCGTAACAACACATTACCACCACCACCACCACCCACAACAACAACAACAACAACAACAACAACAACAACAGCAGCAGTGGCCACATTTCCCCTTCCTAATCAGACAGGGGCGGGCGGAGTGTCCATACAGACAGGACGCAAAAAAGAAAAAATAGAAAAAAAAGAGAGAGAGAAAAAAAGAAAACAATACAATTTCCCTCGGTGAAATTTGCCACACGTCCTCACCACAAGCCCTTGAATCCCCACCTGTTACAATTCACTGTAATCCAATTTATCCATTAATTTACCCAATCCAGAGCCCGCATAAGCTTTTCCAGGGGAGGTGAGACTGGGGGGGGGTGTGGCAGGCGCGGATGGGTGGTGCTGGTGATGATTATTATTTTTTTCTCTCTTTCCATGACCATTTCCCCCCCTCTTTCCTCTTTTTTCAATTACTAGCGTGTTTGGTCCCTTCCTCCTATGTGTAGTTGTGTAATGCATTCATATCCATCACGTCGGAAATGGCTGTGTGTGTGTGTGTGTGTGTGTGTGTGTGTGTGTGTGTGTGTGTGTGTGTGTGTGTGTGTGTGTGTTTTCTTGCTGGGGCATTGAAAAGTACAATTATTTTTTTCCTCTAGTGTGGTAGTGTTTAATAAGTGTATATCTATGTATCAATCTATATTTACATGCATATATCAATACATCTATTTCATTCATATATCCATAAGTGTTAATGTATATCAGTCTTGTCTCTCAACATCTATTCATTAATCTATCCATCTATCTGCCTGTCTCTCTGTCTACATCTATTTTTTCCAGGTATTTCACTACGCATCAATCTCAACTCAAACCTCTATTATACAGTTTATGAATTAACGTCAATAAACACTGGTTAACAATGCCCTTCTGATGCTAGTATTATCAAACTTTCTTGTGCTTCACCTCCACTATTTCAAAAAGGCTTTATCTAAATTCACAACAGTTCTTAAGATGTTTTCACGATACTAGAGGCAGAGTGAGAAGTTTTCTACATTACTGACAGGAGAGAGACACTTGAAAATCCCCCTAATAATCTCTGTGGCCTTGGAAAATAGTCGTGGTGAGAGAGCCAAGCGTTTCTGAATACCTACCTTAATTCCGTAACATTGACTACTACTTCACATGTGCCAAATAGCAATCAAAAGTATAAAAGTACGGAAAAAAACTGCAATCAATACACCAACAACAAATAAACAAGCCAATACAAACCTCGAGCATGGCTATTAAAAATGACCACCATCACCAGCAGCACCACCACTACCACCTCCACCACCACCACCACGCCCCGCCCACCCACCACAAAATGGGGCTTGATCGGGTTCCCACGGTGCATGCAATTTTTTGGAGCCACGCAAAGCTCTTTAGTGGTTATTTCCTGTCCATCTCGCGGGTGTTGTCAGGGTCGGCGGCGGTAGGGTGAGCGGTCAACCACGGCGGGCGGGCGGTCAAGCGGTCATCCCGAGAACCACACACCCATAGAATCATCCCTCCTCCTCCTCCTCCTCCTCTTCCACCTAGGTATCTTGCGACATAACACACACACACACACACACACACACACACACACACACACACACACACACACTACGTTTTACTTCATGGATTTTTCTCTTTGCATTCTTTATGTACACACACAAAAAAAAAATTATATGCTCACTAATATAATGAAAAAAACACGTAACTATAATTGCCAACACTGATCTCTATCCCTAACATTACTATCCTAACTACCACCACCACCACCACCACCACCACCATCACCACTAGACCAACAGGTGCATCACCCCCACCCCCCAATCCCATCCCTCCCTACACACACACACACACTAATTACCACAACAGGGCCAGCACCACCACCACCACCAACCCCCCTACTGTGTCACCACCAGCCGGAGTACTCCCTCCTGGCCCCTTCCCCTCTCTCTCTCTCCCTCTCCCCTCGTCAACTCGTGAATGGCAGAGCATCACAACAGTCACACAGCGGCCAGTTTTCATTGTGCGGCGTGCCATTGTTGCGTCATAGAGCGTACGTGCATCTAGAGAGCCTCCCACAATGTTTCATCCGCTGGGTGGGTGGGTGGATGGTGGGTGGAAGGGACAGGGTAGGGATGGTGGAGAATGAGCGACGGGAGCTTAGAATTATGGGCGGATGCGTGACAGTGAAGGATTCGGGAACCCGCGCCCACCCCGCCCCTCGGACGCACCTGTCTCGTTGTTATTCACTTGTTGATCCTCATCCTCCTCTCCTCTCCCACCCACCCCCACCCCCACCGGCGCTTCCTATCCTATCATTCCTCCTCTCCGCCTCCTCCTCCTTTCTTTTCCCCTCTATTCTTATACTAATTATCCTTCTTTCTTTCTCCTTTCATTACTACTACTACTACTACTACTACTACTACTACTACTACTACTACTACTACTACTACTTATATCATTACTCCCTCTCTCTCGATGCAGTTACCTATTTTTTCGTCCTTGGATCGTTTTCTGTTATCTATCTGAAATATAACCAGCTCCCCTCCCCCCCCCTCTCTCTCTCATAGTACGACAGTTATCGTGACTTATGGCTCAAAGCTTTGTTGTTACTTTCCCGGTACTGTGTGTGTGTGTGTGTGTGTGTGTGTGTGTGTGTGTGTGTGTGTGTGTGTCTAGAAACAAACAAGCCATCCCGCAGCATCAGCATTACACCACCCACCCACCCACACACACACACACACACACACACACACATACACACACACACACACAGAGCAGTATGGTCGGCGGCTAATTGCCCTCCCCAAGGTCACACGAGGCCTTTGCATAATTCAACAAAAGCTCTTCATTCAACACTGCCCACGTGAATGGAATTATCACACAATGCCACCGCAGGAAGCCATCATGTGATAATCAAGTTATTTCCTACAAAAATTTGCAAGAGTGATGAAGAGCACCTGTTCCTGCAGAGGTGACTTGCGATCCCACCCAGACACCTGTTGCTTCCTGCTCGTCTCTCTCATTACAATACTCAGTCTGGTAATCGGGCTATTTCGTACACAACTTGGAGGGTTACTGCTAATTAATTTGTGATTTAGTTGATGCACTTCCTGTTTCCTCGTCCCTTTCAGTCAATCAGCTAACTTTTACTGATTAGTTCTCCGAAGCGCTTACAACTATTAAATATCCCTTATAATACGCATTTCAGTATTACTTTATATTTTGTATCTGGAAATTAAGCATGCATCTGTTTCATTTCAATCATGCACCTGAATCTTCAATAAGCAATAAATACGGCTCTTTATAGTCTAGCTGCCATTGCAAGTTGGGATGTGATCTATTCTATCCCTCTCTCTCTCTCTCTCTCTCTCTCTCTCTCTCTCTCTCTCTCTCTCTCTCTCTCTCTCTCTCTCTCTCTCATTCAATCGTTCAAATAAACCTTCAACAATAAACGTTGAAGAACAGAGAGAGCCTTTGAATAGCACTATCCGATTCAGAACATGTATGAATATCTAAGTGGAAATTAGACAGCACCAATTACCTTGCCCTTTTCTATCATGAAGTACCAGCCCTGACCCCGCCACTTATCACTACAGACGCCTATTGTGCCCTTCTGTACAATGGATCTTCCCCCTAAACCTTCGTGACTCTAATAAGGAAACGAGGCACCATAAACATCTTGTCATTATAAAACGATAAATTCTACGCGTTATCTGTGAAGGTTAAGTGACTGTCTTAAGTTTCTACTCCAACCATGTATGTGTCTATGAAGGTTAAAAGGCCACTTAAGCTCTCTCCTTCCTTGCTAATTGACTTGGTGGTATTACGTTAAGAATGTCTCATTGTGTTTACGAATGACATGTCACCCGTTCCTAGGGGGCTGGGTGGCATAGTTGCTAAAGGGGGCTCGTCTTGGGCCTCCGGTGCTGGCAGCCCGGGTTCGAATCCTAGCCAAGCCTAGTTGCCCAATGGGAGATGTAGCCTCCCCCCCCACCCCCACCTCCCCGTTAACCCTAATGGGGCCATATGACCTAAGCAGCTGCGGCACCTAATGAAATCATTTTCATTTCACCCGTTCCTACACAACGATTAAATCGCATACACAACCTACACCCACCCAGTAAACTTAAACCGTCACAAAACATACTCATGTCCATCTATTAAGTCCATAATATCAACATACATCCGGTAAATACCACATCATCATACGCACAATCCACACCCATCTAACAATCCTATAAACCAACCTACAACCATCCAATAACCCACAAGCCGTCACAAAGGTCCACCCACATCCATCACACAGTAAACCCTCACAGCTCACTCACACTCACCTCAGTTCCAACACATAGCATATTGACTGAGGCCCTGTGTTTGTTTATAAACTATACCGTCTAGAAAACTTGTTGATTACCTCGACCAACAGATGCTGTACTCACTTGTGAAAGGTGATTCCTTTTCTGCTTGAAGTGTTTCCATGTCCCTTTCTGTAGCCTCGCACCACAAAACGCACCTTGATAATATATTTTTCAGTGAAGGACTTCAGACACTCGAGGAGTTACTGACTTTATTTACTTTCTTAAACGGCCAGCGATGTAGCGAGTGTCTCCGCCCTGGTGGCGAAACAATAAACTATTATATTCTTTTTGGTTTCAAGTAAATGGAAGAAAAGAGAATACTAATTAAAGAATTGACATTACTGAAAATAATGGAAAATATTACTTTATATAAAACATGTATACATCTTAAGAATTGGATAAATGTTTACAAGAGGCCCTTCGTCTTGCCAAATATGGCCGTTTGTTTCCTTATTTTTATTTTTTCAGGAAATGCTAAATTTCGTCTAGTATTTTTGTATCCCTCACCAACTAAACGAAAACAAATTTAATCTAAGCCAGTCTAGTCCTAAGACGTCAGATACAGTGAGTATACAACCACAATATTGTCATGCTATGTGCTATTGACAAGGACTGATAGTAAACATTAATCCAAAATAGTTTCTTCTTAAAAATCTAAAATACTAACTTCGGCAGCAGTCACGCTAAAACATGACATGTTTTTATACACGTCATCTGCTAATACTGTAGGTAATGATAAAATATGATAAGGTGCATGCATGTGTACAATGTAACAAGACGTATTCTCGTCGTGATCTTCCGTACACAGAAGCCGGTTGCCTGCCACCCCAAGTAATACTCTCCATTATATTCGTTAATTATTCATTTAACTTTTTTTCAGCAGACTTATAAACTCATATATGTATATTTAGAAGGTAAATAATACAGTATAGCCCATAATACTTACTGAACCATGTCGTTTCCTTTGCCATTATTGTATATGAGCTATTTAAATTGCTGAGTGTTTAGATAACATCTCTATGATGGCGAAGTTCACAGGTAGCAGGTGTTTGAGGTTTTGAGCTCAGTGGCAGTCACACAAATTACCTACCCATCACCTTGAGATGCCCCACCCAGCATTCATGGAAACACTGCCAGTCCTTTATAGCAAAGGCAATACTTACTGCCATCAAATAACGCAAAGCTCCACAAAGAACAGCAGCTCTCCACCTCACACACACTCGTCACTCCATCACTGTCTCTGACAAGGGAGTTAAAGACTTTAATGGCGGGTGACTGCCGCGTATTTTAAATGTCCTACCTTGTCCAGATATTGATGTAGGAAATAAATATGTGATTCATTTATATGTCCTTCTTAGAACTCCATTATTGCTGCTGTATTTACCCTTGTAAATTGCGTTACAAAAAGTATGTGGTCGTTTTACATATGTATTATGCTTACATGATGTTCTGTGTATTTATCTAAAATGAGCAAACAAATAGACTGATGCAACACCAAATTAAGCCAATAAAATACGACAATCTCTATAATTCCTTCTTTGTTTCAATAAAGTAGGAGCTTGAAGGTCACTCTGTGGGGATGGGGCAAGTATTTAGTGGGTCTTTCATGTGGTTGCAGAGAGCTATGATCACATGAATGTTAGTTTCTACATTTTTCATTTATCCCAAGCAATGATGTGGAAGAAAAGCATATCACCACATAAGGAGACATATAACTCGAGTGGCATGACCCTCTTGGTAAAATGCTTGAACATGAGGTTTACATGAATTAAGCTGTTCTATGAAGTATCCAGAACAGCTGCAGACTAATTTGTATGCAATCCCCAGTAGTAGCTATTGTGAAAAATCCTGTACTTACACAGTATTGCCCAGTGGAAGGACTCAGACAACATTTAATGCATGTTAATCTATGACTGACTTCTTATATAGGTTGCAGAGTTTCTGATTATTCTGACACTCATTTTTTACCTATATATTCTAAATTATTCCTATTTTTCTTCATCAAGTTTGAAAACCAAAGATTACTATCCTTCCGGTCTTAGAGGCTGCTGTGGTGCCTCAATGCCAGGTTATGAAGAGCCTCTTGCTGTTTTATGGCCACTATACACACTTATGTATGTACAGCAGTTAGAGCAACCATTGTAGTCTAGACTCTATAGGAAAGCGAAATATCTGCTTTGGCTAGTTAAACTGAATCCTTACTTACCAAACTGTCCTTAACTTTACTGGGAAGTGAGGATTCTCAGTATGAAAATACATTAACTAAAAAAAGGGGTTTTAGTTGTTCTGTAAGTTACTTGTATGTAATGTAAATACCATTTTATATATGCTTGTTGAAAATACCCACATCTATTTTTGAGTTATAACATTATAAATAGTACAGTACTATGTAATGTTGGTAACTTCTTAAAGGGCATTGTACAGTGCCACCACTAAGTGCTAGTTGCTTGTATAAGTGGCACAGTAAGGACAAATCTTTGCTCTGTATTCCTGAGTAATGCAAAAGTAATGTTTGTACAATGGTACATACTCGTACCAGCATAATATTGTGCATCAATCACATGTACACTGTTCCTCAGTAATACTACAGTCCATCTGTTGCAGCCAAATAAGGAGTACATATTGTTGGACTATACTGGGTCTCAATGAGCTGAGTCAGAAAATGTTACATTCCTTTATCTACACATCAATTCCTTCTGTCTTGAGAAGAAAATAATACCAATCTTCTAACTTTAACATTTAAATCTTATAAAACACACCCATGCAATCCAAATAATGTTTTAACAAAAAAAGGAATCAACAATGTTGTATGAAATATTTACTGATGTACATAACAAAACTTTACAACATTAGCAATCACAACTCAATCAAAGTCATCTAGTGTTGTGGCATTCTTCTCTTCTCCAAGTAGCCATGGTCTCTCTCTCCAGAAATCATCCTTAATGACATCAAAATGACCAACAACAATACCTCTGCATCTTTCCTCTTTGCCTTGCTCAGCCTGATTGCTCTTTGGAAGCTCACTACAAGGCCTGCCCAACTCTTCACCAACAATTTTTTGATACATGACAGTTCCCTTTCTAAAAATAGCATCTTCATCATCATAATTCTTGTTAAATCTGTTAATGAGGATTGATCTCTTGTCTTTAGAGAATGTTCCACATAATATCTCCTCTGCATTCTGTCTAGAACACTGTCCTTGTTGTACTAAGGTCCAGAAACAAGTGTTGTACATGTTATTGATGTGACAGTCTGCCTGACGCCAACTGATATAATCCCTCAAGCAAGAATTATTTGGATACAGCACAACCCGAGCATCAAAGGCCGGACAATACTGCAGCTTGATGTCCTCAAACATGCTCTGCCAGTGGTACACATAAACACCGGCAAACAGGCTAACAATGCTTGACATGATTCTGCCTCCTTGGCGACCACACATCTTTGAGTATCTATGGATGACAAATGAGTATTCATCACTTTGTCCATAAGAAAAGATGATATCAGGAAATTCCATCATTACTGAAAAAGCTGCTTTATTCATTAATTTAATTGATCTCAGGTCATTGGGTTTTTTGAAGTCATGCTTTTCTGAAAAATTGTGAAATGCTTTGCCATCAATTCTCACCACCATCCATGTGTGAGGTAACAATATTTCTTTCTTCTCAAAGTGATTCAAGTAATTCAATTTGGCATTCAGTTCAGTAGGTTGCTCCAACACAAACACTTCACTCCAGAAGCTGTCTTTTGTGAAATCTGCATGCATCACAATGATAGTGCTCTGAAATCTCTGAATTATGGAGCCATTCTGAGTGGTTACTGCTTTCTGCACCTTTTTACGCAAAGCAATACTTCCCTTCTTGAACACATCTTCTTCTTTATTATAATTTGTGTTGCATCTTGTAAACAAGAGTTCATTTAATGCTCCTTCATTTGCTCCTTTCAAAGTCTCTGTGGCCTCTCCAGGCAACATTCCCCCTTTTGTAACAAGTCCCCAAAATGCTGTTTTATACAAGTTTTCATGGTGGCAGACGTTTTGCTGTTTGGTCATGTAGTCCCGTAAACTCTGGTCATCTGGTAGCAAGTGAACAGCACCTTCTATCACTGGTGGAAAGATTAATGCTGAAGATTGAATGTAATATGGCCACTTGTGCACAAAGGCTGAGGACAAAAGGCTGCACACATTAGTTAATAGCTTTGGTCCTCTTCTCCTGTACAGTGTTGTATTCTTTGCAAACACAAAATTAAACTCTTGAGAAAAGCTGTAACAGAGAACTATCTCTTTGAAGTCCTGCATAACAACGTCCACTGCTGCCTGCAACAAGGTGGTGAGGCTGCGGTCATTGGGCCGTTCCAACTCATGCAGATCATAAAGTTCTTCAACATTCTTTAGTCTGAGTGCAACTACAATCCAGTGCCGTGAGTCAAGCTGTCCCTCCTCTTCAAAGGACTTCACATACTCAAACTTGCTGTGAGCCATTCTGTACAAGTTTGTATGGATCTTTTTTAGTGTAGGACGGTAAGATCTTCTGAGTACAGTTCTACACAAAAGTTGAATCATGGGTATCTGGAAATAAAAAAAACATTATATTACTTTGAAATCTATTAATATTGCTATGCATGAAAAATTTATCATGATATTTATATTGACAACTTTTTCTACACAATATAGGTTCTTTAGTGGATTTTGCAGACTAAAAGAGATATTTTGGATATCTTCTATCTGAAAGCCCACCCATTTGGGAACCATTACCCCAAGTGGATGCTCTTCCTACCCTTGGACCATGGCCAGGATTTCAACCCATGCACTTAAATCCAACTCCCAAAGTGCTCATGGTTCCATTGTACCACAGTACCATATTCTCAAAAATCATTATAATCCTCTTTGCAATAAATAATTAAATAAACACCCATAATCTACAACTAGCAGAAGCTTGTGCAAAATTTTTTCTCCGTATAAGGCCTTGTGAAATGAGAAAAGTGACTGTCACAAAATCACAGAGAAAGTAAATGGAGCACTTCATTCAAACACTCACCACTCATAATTGTTTAGTGGAACAATCAATGAGGGCAATCTAATCCTATGTATGTTATGATTTGCATTGCATCAATGAATATGTATGTGGAAATTGTTCTTTTTCATCTTAGCATACCCCAAAACCCCATATTCCCACAAACCCCCAGGCTTGTTGGGAGTACAGGGTTAAGTATTATTGGAGAAAGCCATCAGTCTCTGTTACAAAAAAAGGAAGGCATCACTACAAAGTAAATATTTTTCTGACAATTCTCTTCTGTACACTTTCCCTCATAAATTACTTATTTAATATTAATGCTAATAAATAAGTTTAGTGCAGAAGATGAAAATCACTACATTATGTTGGGCCAAGTGTTAGCTAAAGTTAGGTTTAGTTAGAATGCATCAATGGTTTTACAGAATAGGGCACAAAAATCTCTGACACTTTATACTATTTTATGTATATAATGGATTTTGTGAAGGTCTAGAAGAAAATTGGGTATTATTTTACAACTACACCAGTCTCAAGATGTTTTTTCTTACTCTTCTCAACTATTAGAGCTTTCCATACTGAGTAATTTGAACCCCATATATAGCATCTGGAAATTAATTATAATGGCACCAGCGATTTTTAAAGATTAACTAGTTTTGTGTGGGAGGGGAAGACAAGCTACCCTGCAGTGACACCATTACATTTGATGAGCGGGCAGGCACTGAGAAATGCCTGGGTATGCTACATTATTTGTACATATGCAAAATTGATCACAGTGATTGGTTCTTTAGTTTGAACGTGCAGACACTGGCCAATAGAAATAATACAGAATAAATCTAGCCAATCAAAGCACTCTGTTGAGAGATGCCGTTACATTAAAAATCAGTCAGTGGAAAGTGGCAGTCCAGACAGAATGTTGTGAACTAAGTTAGATTAGAGTTAAGTTTGAGTTTGGGTTAGGTTTGGTTAGTTTTAGTTAAATTAGATTAGGACTTTGGGCAGGGTGCCATGGCTAGCAGTCTGTATTGATCAAGGTTAGATTAGGGTTAGGTTTGAGTTAAGATAGGGCTAAATTTGTTTCAAGTTGTGGTTAAATTAGATTTAAGCTAGGTTAGGTTAATTTTGGTTAAATTAGGCAGCCGCGGCCAGCGATACTTAGCGGTGGCAACAAGTACTCTCCACAGGAATAATAGCCCAAATTTTGGACTGCTACTTTTGTGGTATTTTGTGATAACGAGACTATCTTTTTCTGGTACATTTTTGGTCAGTTTTCTATTCTTTGTTTTTGTTTTCATCGCAATACACTACTTTCTGTGGGGATGGAACGTGTTTAATGAAGGAAGCAGGGCGGAGGGAGTGCTTAAAAAAAATAATGGCTAGGTTACATTTGGTTAGAATGCATTCTCATCCGTGACAATGAAACCATTTTTCCCAGGGAGATTTTGTTTGCTGGAATGAATCTGCTTGTTGTCTTTGTCACAAACCTTTAGTTTCTGACAGGGGAGGGTAGTAAAAAAATTATTTGCAGGAAAACAACAAGCAGATTAATTCAAAACAGACTGAAATCTGTCGGAAAAATGATTTCATCTAATATTGAGAGACTAGTGTAGCTGTAAAAAAAATTACACAGGCTGAGTGTAGGTCTGACTCCACTCTGGAAACATTTTGAAAAGAGTGCGCCGTGACTATATAACAAGCTTCCGGACAGTATAAAGATAGTGAGAACAAGACATTCAAGAAAAGATTGAAAACGTATATGTCCAAGGAATGTTATGATCTTGAAAACAAGATTATAAAGCCAGACTACAAGTGTTAAATAGTCTTTTCTGGCGGCTGCGACAAGCAGCACAGTGTTGTAGCGTAGCCGAGAATATACACTACAAGTGACAAGTAAGTAAACATCTTAAAGAACGCAAAGGTACCAACGCCAGGACTGTAATACCTCTGCCAATTATTGGATGGTATTACAAGAGTTACATACCATGCAACTGTCACCCAACACTGTAGTCTACTCCATGCCGACCTTTGTTTACACACACACACACACACATTGATGCACATTCTAATCTGCAGGAATATAATTTAATATAACATTATTATTCCTTTAACCTCGGTAATGAATATATCTTACATTTGGATTTAGAAAAAAATGAAAAGTTTTATCAAAACAGAATCTAGTTACTAATGATGTACCAGAACTCTACTAATATTAGTGTGCTATACTGCTACTGTATTAATTAATCTTGATAAATTATACATTTTTAAAACTTATAATGAGTATTAATGAGGCCAGTTATGATGTTTGTCTACATGTTCTGAGTAGAATAGGCGCAGTCTTGAACGCAATTTGTTTACATACAAGGGGAGAGAGAGAGAGAGTGGGGAAGAGGAGAACTGGAAGTACCATGACATGTTTTAATACGTAGAAAGAAACTACAGGAGGCAAGTAACAAGTCAGCAGTGCAGTGGAGGGTGAGTATAATGCGTGAGTGTGATGGTGTCAAAAGTGTACATGACATCCTGCCTTGAGGCACTCTGACTGCTTCACTGGGGCACCTTTAGGTTCACCATTGCTGCCACGCACATACTTCCTTGTATTAATAGATAAGTGAAGAGTGACCACATTCTATCTTCTTAATCAAGCAATCTGTTAGTAGTATAGCCCTGGAAATCTATTCACTTTTCTTCTGTACATTTGACGGTGGAAATTGTTCATTTAATATTTATAATTATTAAAAGGTTTACCGTAGGCCCTCTCCTGAGGTCAACAAACTTATAAAATAGAAAGAAAAACACGATAAGAATGCATCAGTGGGTTTTCCATAGGTTAGAGTAGGTTAGGTGTCAGTATAGGTTTAGTTTAATTAGAATGCATCAACGGCTGTATTTCTACTTCTGGAGATTTTGTTATGATTTCCTGTGGGCAGCTTTGTTTATTTTATGTTCTAGGCATCAAAATACAACCATTGGTATATTATTTATTACGTAATACCTGATTGACAACCCTCTCCACCCTTATCTCAACCCAGTTAAGGATTATTGGTGTTGTTATCAGTATTGGCTGATTTTCTGCTGATACTACTGATACTTGAAAAGGAATTTATTATGTTGTATATTTCACTCTGCAAGTTATTTATTCTATTAAACAGAACTTGGAGATTTTATAGTGATAAAATAATAATGAGGATGCCAAATTGATTATTATAATACGGCGTATTGCATCCATGGTGCAGCAATAGAATGTATTCTTTGCTAATGAGTCACTACTGGTACCATATGTGTAAAAGGCAGGTTGGTAGTGGACTTGGGGCCCAGCTATATCCCTCACCTCAGAGTCAACATGCAGACACACTGCACTTTGTTGCTATGTGTGTAATCGAGTTAAGGTTTGCTAGTTTTATCATGTTCTTGTTATCCATAGGATTTTAATTCTTTTGACAAGTAGACTATACGTAACAATTTTAGTTACAAGACAGCAGTATATTTGTATTAGTAAACAATGACATTATTTTATTTCAGTCAGAGAAGTTCCTTCTCAGCTTTTGCTCTGCCATTTTTAAGCTATGGTTTTGTAAAAAAAATCTAAATGATTAAGATCTTAGACTAATAGAATCATCACCCACTCACTCCCAGGCCAAGCACTCAGGATCTTAAGAATATATAGAAAAAAAATTTATATTTGTCATTTCAATTCAGAGTAAAACATAACATTGCAGAATATTTCAATGCAGTGTCACCAGGCCAGACAAGACTTGAATTTATAATTTTAATTCACAGTAAGGTAAACCACAACAGTGCAGCTTTAGTTACGACAAAATATTAGTCATTAAGATATCCCAAACCCAGGTATTTTTTTACATTTAATGGAAAACTTTTTGCAATCTAATGAATTACATGCTAAGAATATAAAATTGAATTAAAAGAAACAGTTTAAAGTGCAGTTTCAATAAAACTGTTATTGTTGTATTAGCCAGATGTGAAAATATTGAAGTTTAATAATTTCAAACTTAAGAAGGAAGAAAAAAATCCCACATATGACTGGTGGGCAACAATCTTATAGACTGGTTTCCAGTACACTGTTTTCAGTATCAGTAGTAATATTGATATCAGTCCAGTGTTGTGGTATTAGTGTTGGTCAAAATTCTGGTATCAGTAGGTCTCATATATATATATATATATATATATATATATATATATATATATATATATATATATATATATATATATATATATATATATATATATATATAATAAAGAAATATCAGTGGGTACTTTCCAATGACAGTTCAGTTATCAAATCAAGGTTAGTGTGTACATAATTTAATCAAGATAGTTGGTCGCTTACACAGAAGAATTAGAGTGACTTGTAGTCTTTATACTCAACTTTCTCTCCAGAAGTTAGTCCATAGTCCCAAGGAAATGATAATCTCCCTCCACATTGCATTATTACTTGTGTGTGTGTGTGTGTGTGTGTGTGTGTGTGTGTGTGTGTGTGTGTGTGTGTGTGTGTAATGTCGTGGTTGCCTGCTGGTCACCCAGCCAGCCTTTTCCCTACGGAGCGAGCTCAGACCTCATAGACCGATCTTCGGGTAGGGCTGAAACCATAATCACACGCTACACACCGGGACAGCGAGGCCAAAACCCCTCGAGTTACATCCCGTACCTACTTGCTGCTGCTGGGTGAACAGGGGCTAGATACACATTAATTAAGAGGCTTGCCCGTTTGCCTCGCCGCGCTGTGTGTGTGTGTGTGTGTGATTATTTCACTGCCTTTTCTTCTAGTAACTCCAAATATATATGTGCACGTCAGGAATATAGCAGGGTTCTTCCTAACCTCTCCCATGACCCTCATACTTTATTGGTTCATGTACTGTTACTTCAAGGTGTTAGGAATCTGGAGGCTGGAATGTCATGATGGATTCAGCTGGGATTTATCAGGCGAAGCTGGAGCGGCTCCATACAAGATATGCCCGTGCTAGACGTCAGGGTACTGTTGGCGCTTTGAAAAGCAAGGTTGGCTACAGGGTGGAACAGGTGGACTCGTTGTCTTCGGTTAGTTCTGTCACCCCTCAGTATTCAACCTAAATGAGGGGGCATGGGGAAGTAGCCTGGGTCACTACAAGCCATTAAGTCTTTGGTTGGGTCAGGTGATGGATACCCGTCATTTACGAAATGGCGGTGAGTGGTGGAAGGGTGAGGTGGAAGCATGAGGCCTGTCTCTTCGTAGCTTCCTTCGGCCCACAATCTGTTGTTGCCACTCACTACCTCAAGACAGTCCACAGGGTCCAGAACGGAGTCTTCTCCCCAGGACTCATTATTGCAGCTGGCAGCTTTGTCCCTTGACACCTGCTGTACTGTACCACAACCTCCTTCACTCTGAACCAGTTCAGGGTCATGGCACAGACCCATTGGGAGGTGCTATGACGTCACTGACCAGTGTTCTTGCCTGGTAAGAGTCACGAATCTTTGTGGACTATCTCCAGTGATCAACCCCCTATTTGGCATTGCCAGACTGCTTAAGTATGAGAATCTGCCTATAGTAGAAAGAGTAAGTATTATGTGAAATAAGTGAAATTTTTACAGCTAAAGAGTATTTTCACTTACCTGTTCCTTCTATATGCTTCTGCTCCTTCTTATCACACAATGCTTTTGTGAGTTTTTTCTTGAGGCCAAAGAGAATTGGGGTGCCAAGATGGTTATTGCAGCAAGAAATAGGAAAACAGCACATCGACTTGAACACAAGGGAGGTTGACTTTTAGTCACTGATAGGCAAAAGGGGACAGTGCATTCATTGTCTGTAGAAGAAACAGGTAAGTGAAAAGCACATTTCATTTATAAAAATGTCATACGAGTATTCTGGACATGTTCTTGGTGGCTTAAATTAACGTCACCATTGTATTATGTCATTATATACATGTAGCTCTCTTTTTATATGAGTTTGATTTATATGTTTTTGAATTTATGTGAGGTCTAGATTCCAAACAAATTGTTAATGTATGTTTTTGTTTTTTTTTTCGCTTATAGCGATATTTCATTGAGTGGCCAATAAATGTCACACATGAGTTCCTCTGCACCACCCAAACAACAACAGTTACACAAATGCATGCATATATATATATATATATATATATATATATATATATATACATATACATATATACACAGTGGAGACTCAATACTCAAACATATCAATAGTCGAACTTTTCAATACTCAAATGTTAAAAGTTCAATTTGATATTTTAAAAAATCTAGTCCTCGAACATTCACACACGTGGTTGTAAACAAAGGCTTCCTCTCTGCCGCTGCTGTCTAACCCCGGTATCCACAAAGATTTGTGGCAATTGATGAGTGAAGGTTGATAGCTCACCTAAGAGCATTCATTGGCGTCACTACTGTGATAGGCAACCAATTGTTAGCTTACATTACTCTAGAGCTGAGGGAATCATATGACATTGTACTTTTGATATGGCATCACATGCCTACAGCCACTACTCACAGTTTTTTCATCATGGCTGGTGAACCCCATAATATAACAAGGAGACAATGATTCCCTGATACCTTAACCCTGGTGGAAGTGGTGTAGTGTCATGGTGATGATTTCTGGCAGAGTATCACTACCACTCGGTGCCACGGAGTCGAGGTGATCCTCATGATGCTATCGTATGAGTGTAGGCCTTGTGCATCATTCTACTTTCCAGAGACAAGAGAGGCTCTGTGCTTTAGTTGTACAAAATGGATAGATAGACAGATAGATAGGTTGTTTCTGTTTAATAAATGTACATTGAATAGTAACATTAATTTGATTTTTTTCTTTTTTGCAGATGTACCCACACAGTCTCTTCAGGTGAACTATATGAAAGGAGAATGAAGCCAGTAAGATGATACTTCTTTAAGTAATATGTACATCATGATGTATTGTGGAAATAACCTTTTCCGAAGTGGCCACATTTCATACTGCTCTTCTTGTTATTTTGCCTCATTTAGGTTCATATAACTCCCATTGGTTCTCTTGAGTAAAGCATTACACAAATGAATATACTGTAATATCTTAGGTTTTTATTTTCTTCACCTTCCTTGCAAGAAAAAGAATAAGATCAATAAATCAAGTGATGACACAAAACATACTAAATAATTCATTATTTTCAGATCCTCCCCAAAGGCAGTGGTGTGCCACAGGTACAGGGGATCTTTTCCTCTCCTCGGACAACCATCATCCTTGCCCCAGCAGCAGCACCAGGAGCAGGAGCCTCAGCCCTGCCCATGGGAACTTCCTTCTCTAGCCCCCTCATCCTGCCTGCCCCACCCACCTCCACCATCACTCTAGCTGCCCATCGAGTGCCCCAGCCAACACCTGTCATGCTACCCCTGACCAAGACTACCACATCACCCACCAACATTCAAGTGCAGGGTCCCCTTCTGGCACCAAAGAACTTACCTCAGAAAATTGTAAGTACACCACATATCATAGATAAGTTATTGGCCTAATTTAACCTCAACATTGTATAGTATAATGTGTAACCAATGAACATTTTTTACTAAGGTAAATAATAATGTATGAAAGATATGGAACAAACAAGACAATTTATGTTATTCTAATGTGATAAAATTGTAAATGACATGAAATTTGGAGCATTATCTGAAGAGAATAACAATAATTGTACTTTTAGCCAAAAATAATAATAATAGGTAAGAAATAATGACAAATAAACTTGAGAAAAATACTTGTAAAGGAAAGTATGGCCACTGCATTATTCTATTGTATTTTTGGTATGTGTGTGAAGAATCATGAAGGAAAGAAACTTTATGTATGGTTTGTGAAAGAAATCTTGTAACAAAGTATTTGATCATTGTAACTTTATTTGATTCTGTTTTCAGGAACTTCAACCACCAACTACCCTCAACTCAAGTGGAAAAATTTACAAGAGACACCCATGTAAGAAGAGTAAAGAAAGAAGGGATAGTAAACAAAGTAAAATTAAATATTCAAATTCTGAAACTCCTATTCTCCCTAAAAGGTGTCAGTCAGACCCACAAACTGTGATACTATTGCCTTCAGCCCCAGGTAAGGCAGTGACCCTTCCTCCCTCTATGCTGGTTCCCAAGTGTTCTCTTGTGATTACTGATGAAATGCATTCACAAACTGTCTCCAAGGATGGAAGAGGAACAAAGAAGAAAGATAATAAAGATCTTACAAAGAAACAGTCGAGCAAAGTGAAGAAAGTAAATAAAGTAAAATTCCCACAAAGTGATGGTGACAAGCTCAATAAGAATGTGGGAAACTGTTCAAAAATTTTGGGACTGAAAATTTTAAAGAAAAAATCTGTAGATCACCAAAGCTTTGTAGAGGATGAGACTGGCAAGCTAAAACCTTTAGATGTTGATGAGGATGATATAAGAGAAGACTCACCTGTACCAATAGTAGAAAGTACCGGTCCCCTTTATGTCCCAGAATCATTTATTTTGTCAGCCGAGGGATACCTGAGTCAGTCGGGTAATTTTTCTCATCAGCAAGATGTTCCTCATCACCCTCCACCACCTTATCCACAGGACTCAGTGCTTGACATCAGCATTGGTAGTGAGAGCACTGAAGCCCGGCAGGATCCTAACCAGTGCCTCAAGGAAACATCAGAACTTGTTATTACTGATTCCAAATCATTCCATGGAAAAAGAAAGAAATGTGAATGGAAACACAAAAGGCATAGTTTTGTTGTAAAGGCTACCGGTGCATCAGACAGTGTATCCGTACCTGAAACAAAGTCTAATTTTTCCTGTAAAGTTACTGGTGAAGCTGACGGTCACATAACTCCACTGCCATCCTCTTCCCTCTCACCTGAGTGTGCTGAGCCATGCACAGCACCCAGTCTTTCATCAAATCCTATCACCATACCATTAGGAAAAACATCCATAACTGAAACAATAACAGTTGTCTCTTCCTGTTCGTCATCTGCCTCACACTGTCATTCTTCCCTGATCAAGAATAGAAATGTAACTCCATCTTTATGTAAACTGGAAACAAATCAGAAGGGTCTAACCTTTGAGCAACACACTTCTTCCCCTACACCACATTCTTCCCATAGGGATGCCCAAGATATTCTACTTCTACCTGGAAAGTCCTCTCAGAACAAATCATTTGAACAATCCTACCATTTGTCTGCTGGTGTATGTTTAACAGACGTTCCTGCAAGTTACTCATTACCCTCTGAACTGTCACCTTCACAACCCATTTCCCAAACCTCATATTGCTCACAAGCATCTGCAGTTACTCCTCTGTCACATTCTCCAGCATCTTCCTTGACTCATGACACTAATACTAGCTTTTCTTCTTGTAATGATACCACATCTTATGAACTCAAATCAGGAACTACTGCCTTGTGTTCACAAGCTAGTCTCCAGCTTACTCTCAATGCACAGCGGACACAAAGTTCTGTGTCCTCACATGTGGATGAGTGTGATCAAACTCCAGGCTCTGCTTTTCACTTCCAGTCACCACAGTGTAGCACAAGTTTGCATTCTGGTTTGCCAAGCCATTCCTCCATCCCAGGTTCTGTGACAAATTCTGACAACACAGCCTCATGTCCTTATATACCATCTGAGGACCAGGCATTCATTCACAAAGTTGGTTCTCATTCGTGTTCATATACAGATTCTACACAGTCAAGCTCTTTTTCACAATCTCTTCAGCCTGCACCATTCATAGATCCATCTCATCTCAATTCTTACTCACAATCTTCTCAACCAAAGTTGATTACAAAGCCTCCACATTCACCATATACACCCTCACATCACCTTCCATCATACACACAGTCTTCATCATTATCCCACACGCCATCAACACAGGCAGTCATCAGTTCTGTAGCTAGTCATTCCACTTCTCATGCTCACTCATCTTCATTAGTTACACATGTACAGTCTTCTCAAAGCTCACGTATGGAGGAGTCGCATTCAAATCCATGTCTTCACCCAGAACATACATCTTATCTTCACCCAACACAACCCCTTTCACTATGTGGAGAGAGTCAGCATAGAAAAACTGTCTCTAATCATCATTCTCCACAAGAAGTGTCTTTCCCCTCTGAGTACACCACCTCCTATCCTTCACCACAGGAAGGACCACAGTCACAACCCTCTCATACTTCTGTGTCAGTGGAGAGCTTGCCAGGAATAGCCATGTTTAAGGACAATTCACAATCTCCAGTTCTTCCTATGTATGCTGCTTCCCATAATGTGTCTGCATCCCATTGTTATGCTGATTCTTCCAACATAACATATGCTTCTCAACAGACAAGTATTCATGATCCACATTATTACAGTTTGGGAAGATTTAAGGTATCATCATCTTCAGTTGATGTTAATTCTCATTTTATCTTGGAAAAGTCCTTGAACCCACCATCTTATGAAGCCCACATTCAGAATGCTGCATCATACATTGCCTCAAAAAGCAAAGAACAAGTAACTCCGGATAATTCACAGAGTGGCCATCATCAAACATCTCCTACAAATTACTCATTGTCTTGTCAAATTGTACATGATCAGGGAACCCAACCCCTACATGAAGATTCAAAAAAAGCTGCTTGTTCATCCCCTTCTCCTCTTCTCTCACTGACTTCATCACCAAGGTATGCATATAGCCAACAGTTGACTCACGAGGATCCACACATAGAGCATTCCATCATAGCCGACATAGCTCAGGGAACTTATGATTATGATATTGAAGAGCCATCGCAGAACTATCTTCCTCCCACTGCTCCTGATACACAGATTGCTCTCCATGCTGATAGTCATGCTTCCAGTGCTGTAGAATACAGTGCCAGTCACAACCTCAGTGAGAGTCATAGCACCAGCATCCACATGACTTCAAATTGTGTGCAAAACAATGAACACGGAAGAATGCAAACCTCCCAGAGCAGGGTGCTTGTGTATCCAGTGGCCAGACAGGAGTCCCTCTATAAGAACAGTGATCAAGATGACATGGGTCTCTCAAGTTGGACCAGTAATGCCCAAAGTGCAGGACACAGTGAGAACCTGAGGATTGAAAAGCTTTTGTTCATACCTCACTCTGAGCAACCTTGTCTATATATGAAGAAGGAGTCATTGAAAAACTTGCCAGGTGATCCAGGTAAGGACTATTTCTTTTAGTATTATTACAGTTGTAACCACCATCATTCAGAAATTATATTTGGTGTTGCAATTGGCAGTCACCATGTAAATTAATTCCTGCTGTAAATTTAAATATTAACTTTTCATTCTTACATACCATTCTATTTTCATAGTCAAAGAATGGCAGTGCTTCAAGTGAGGCAGAGATACTAAGAACAATGTACTGCTGAACAATCACTTCTCAGCAAAGATCTATGCATGCATTTGTAATGTATAATGCTGATTGCCATTTGTAGGGTTGCACTTAAGGAAAGATGTCATGCTGAAAAGGTTCTGGATTGAAGAGGATGAGCCAATTGCAGAAGAGATTGTGTCATCGCTTGCAAATAAGCTTCCAGCTCCACAAACTCCTCCATCAAAACCAAATAAGCCCAGACAAATGCTATGTCAGGTAAAGCTTTATATGAATTAATTTCTGCATTCTCTCTCTCTCCCTCCTTCCCTCCCATACCAGGTTCCATTGTCGACAGAAGGGCTTCAGGTGCAGGGACTGTGGCCTGATGCCTTTGTGGTGCCTAATTGCCTCCAGGGCTTCAGGCCATGGCCCCTAGACTGACAAAATGTACCTGGGTCTTCTTTCTTGTTCCTCTCTTCATCCCTCCCCCTCCTCCTGCCTGATCTCAAGATGTGAGAGTCATGCCAATGGGACATGAGGCTGGGTCTGTCCTAGTTGCAAATGGTCTCAGTGGGCCATGAGCACAGTACCCCTGCTCCTTACCTCCCTCCTCTTACCCAGGCTCACCATGGCTGATGATGGAAACATTAAAATTTTTGTAGTGGCTCTGGGGTCTGTCCCTCACCAATCCTCCATGGCTCAGACCTTGGCTCTCCCTCCTCATCACTACTCTGCTTGTCCCTCCCAGCTCTTCCTGTCTAGGTCATGGCTTCCATTCACCCTCCTCTCATGTGTCCCTCCTACCCCAATTCCCCTCTCCCTGTCTTCCTCTGCTTTTCCCCTTTCCCACTCCCCTTCTGTTCCCTCCCCACCACCGGTGCTCATTCCTCTCCTCTGCTTTACTCTCCCTATCCCCCCTCCACCTGTTTGTTCTCTAGTGCAGTACTCTTCATGTAATCCTCCTCCTCTTTCTTCTACTGTCCCTTCTCTCATCTCTCTCCCCTTATCTGGTTGATCTCATGCTGTCCTCATCTCTCAACCTTCTTTCCCCTACCCCCCCCATCTCTTACCCATTCCTATCCCTCTCCTTTCTCCTTGGCTTCCTATGGATACTTCCTATGAATACTGCCCTCTGCCTCCTACAGATGTCCCTACCTCTTCTTCCCCCATTCTAAGTCTTTTTCCCTTCTGATCTTGTCTGTTCTTCAGTGGAACATCTGTGGCTTTTGAGCTCATCAACAGGATCTTTGTCAACTCATTTCTTCTTATGCCACAATGGTCCTCTGCCTTGAATTGCTTCTATCCTCCCACTTGGTGATAGGTCCTCTGTCTATGTAGATAATAATTTATGTTGCTGGCAGTTCCTCCACTTTACTCCATTGTCTTCTTCAGTCTGCTATTGCCACTGCCTCCTCTTGAACCACTTACCATGGCTTCTGTTTTTTCCACTATGAAGTCCTTTTTTCATTTATTTTTCCCATTCCTGTACTACTGCTGCCCTCTTTTCTATGGTACCACTCTGGAGTACAGTACATCTGATAAATTTCTTGGCCTTATGTTTGACCCCTTACCTCTCTTAGTACCAGCATATTCTCTCTCTCAAGGATACTCCCCTTCACCGTCTCTGGCTCCTATATGTAGATCCTCTGCCATGTATCTGCATATGCATGCCCTTTGGTCTCATTCCTCTTCACCTTCCCTTCGCCAACTCCCATTCTCAGTTTCTTCCACCCTTTTCTTGTTACTCTGTCTTCCCTGCCTCCCCAAAGTGTGATACCCTTCCCTATGTCCTTCACTCCCACTTCTTTGCTCACCTCCCTACTCAATCTGGTCGTATACATGTATGTATATACCGATGGCTCAAAGTCCCCTACTGGCTTAGGCTCTGCAGTCCTTTTTCCTGATACCTATTTCCAATATTGTCTCCCTTTCAAAGCTAGTATCCTTACCACTAAACTATTTGTGATAGTTTTTGCCCTTTGCTGTGTCACAAAATTTTGTTTTTGCTGGCCACATTGGCATTCCAGGAAATGACACCTCACACCCTTGAGCACATGATGCCCCTACCCTTCCCACTCTTCAACTCTCCTCACTTTCTGTTTTTTATTACTTCGCAGCCTTTTGATCTTTACACCCACTGGCAATCTCTGGACTACCTTTACTTCTAATAAACTTCATGCCATCAACACCTACATCTCCCCTTGAAGAGACCCATTCCACCCTACCAGATGCTTGCAGACTGCCCTAGCCCTTTTATGTATACGTATGCCACACCAGACTAACCCATTCCTACTTGATGTCCTGATACCCCTCCTCTCTGCCTTCCTTGTGGCACTCCCCTCACTCTTCCTCATCTCCTTTTGTGCCCTACCTTTGCAATTGATTCCCTCCCGTATCCATGTACCTTCCTGACATCCTAACTGAATCCCTTCACTTCTCCCTCTCTGCCCTTATAACCTTCCTATGTAATGGTAATGCTCTCCATCTGATCCAACTCCACCCCCATGTATTCCCAATCTTTACTTTTCCAATAGTGCCATATGGCCCTTGCTGTCTGACACATATTCCTCCCCCATATTCTCTCTCTCTCTGAATGAAGAAATGAGTAATTGTGATTTTTTTGTTAAAAGCTTTTCTCAAAAATTAACTTCATAGAAATGTTATGTTTTTGTAATATTGACGAAAACTGATGTACCACAATTTAGGTTGATCAAAAATAATCTTGTGAATCATAATAATTAGTGCTGATATATAGGTATTTCATTTATCTACTTATTTTTAAAATTACTATTATTATTTTGTGATTAGGAATTTGTCACAAATCATTGCTTATCAAGCTAGTTATAGCGACTAAGTAGTTTACTTTAGCAAGATCCACTAAAATAAGTGTCAGTGCCTCATCAGTTATTATTCTCTCCAGATTTGTGGCAAAATGCTGAAAGGCCGCAATAGTCTAAGGTGTCACCTGAACAGTCACCACAACATACAGCCACACTCCTGTCCAACCTGTGGGAAAAGCTTCACCAACCGCAGTGTTCTGGTGGAGCACCTCCGCATACACTCTGGAGAGACTCCTTACATGTGCAGTCTGTGTAATGCAGCCTTCAAGACACGCTCAGGCCTCCTGAGACATGGAAGCATGCATACCACTGCCAGGCCACATGAATGCTCCATGTGCTCCAAGAAATTCAAAACTAAATTGGTGCTACAGCAACACATGAAGCTTCACCTAACAGATGTGTTTACATGTTCAGAATGTGGAAAGACATTTGAGAGGCGCAAGTCACTGGCTGTTCACAAAGCATTTCATCATCACAAGACTCAGAGGTTCACATGCCCTTACTGTTCCAAAGGGTACCACTTTCGAACTTTGCTGAATCAACACATGCAGCTCCACTCCAATGTTCAAAAGCATGCCTGCTCTGTTTGTGGAAAAGCCTTTGTTTGGCGGAGTGGCTTGGCTGCTCACATGAAAACTCACTCAACTAACCGTCCAAAGTGTGATATCTGTGATATGCGTTTTGCTTCAGAGAAAAGACTCAAGTCGCATTATCGCCAACATAGCGACCCTAAACCTCACCAGTGTAAAGTGTGTGGCAGGTGTTTCTCCCATGCATATCTCTTGGTGTCTCATTCATTAATACACCAAGAGAATAAGGAGTATGTTTGTCCAAAATGTGATATAGTGTTTACCAATGCTAAGAAGTTCAGAAAACATTCAGTGACTCATAAAAAAGAAGAACCAAGAATTTGCAGACTATCTGGTACTATTGAAGGACCAAAATCTGTTTTATGATACACATAGGTGTTGTTGCCTCAAAACATGTAAAGTTACTGAAAATATACCAGTGTATAATAACTTATTTTGGATATGCATAACACAAAAGCTAAAATTAATAATTATCAATTTACACACCATGTATGTACTATATCAGACTGATGTTCCTGTTTAGGAAGTGATCAGGGAATCAATCAGTCAATTGTGGGGGGCATACGCTGGGGGACGCGCTGCCTCGCCTACCCTACAGCACCACTCCTGGCAGTCACACCTCGTCAGTCTCCATGCAGGCTCCCTTCCCATACCGGGTGACTCCCAGCAGCAAGCATCGACTGCCGCAGCCAAGAGTTCTGTGGGTGTCCCCTTGGCCTCCTCCAAGTCGGGTTGTCCCTTACGGAAACAACCCGATAAGCAGGATCGGCTTCCAGGTATCACGCCTCTAATCAGTCTCATAGAACAATCGCTGATTTGACACAAAGTCATACCAGCGGTATCCCATGATCCTGTGAAAGCATCTAGTACCAAAGACATCAATTCGCCTCTTCAGGTCGGTGTTCAGTGTCCATGTGTCACAACCATAGAGTAAGACAGGGATCACCAGCGACTTGAAGATCTGAATCTTTGTCTGTCTGCACAGGTATCGACAACGCCAAATACTCGTGTTGAGTGAATCCATAACGCCGTGGGCCAGGCCAATCTGCCGTTTGACTTCTTGGCTCGACCCACCATTATGCACTACAGTACCACGGTATGTGAAGTTTTTAAGATCTCAATGTCCTCGCCACACGCATGGACAGACTGTACTGTTTCATCCAGTATGCTTTCAAACACCTGGACCTTGGTCTTGGCCCAAGAAATCTTGAGTCCCAAGGGCTTCACCTCCTCGTGCAGTGCCTCTAGAGCCATTACCAGAACCTCCAGTGACTCAGCGAAGATTGCTGCATCATCAGCAAAAACAAGATCTGTAATCTCGGTGTTGCCGACAGATGCTCCACAATGACTTTGTTCCACAACTCTGCCTAGTACCCAATCCATGCATGTGTTGAAAAGTGATGAAGCAAGCATACAGCCCTGCCTCACACCTGTATTCACAGGAAAGTTGGACACTCCTCCTCCACACTTCACAGCACTTACAGTCCCGGAGTACAGGCCAGTTAATAGACCAATAATCCTTGCAGGAATCCTACGGAGACACAGAAGATCCCAGAGTGTCTCTCGATGCACTGAGTCAAACGCCTTCTTGAGATCAACATAGGCTGCAAGCATTCCCTGTCTCATGTCAGCACTCCACCAGTACGCGAAGCACTAGGATACGGTCAGTTGTTGATTTACCGGGCGTGAACCCTGACTGTTCAGGTCTCTGATGCTTCAGCAGGTGAAGGGGATCCACAAAGAGACAACCATTTCTTCACCAATGCACTCACACTTTTATAGTTATGTAGAATATTTTTTAACCTTTTTCATCATACTAGTGAAACTGCAACACTTGTATTATGCAATTGTTACCAGCATATGAACCCATTATGGCGTGCTTTCAAAAACATGATTCCATTCCATAGTTTTTTTGGACTGATGAAGGGCAAATTGCCACTTTGTACAATGTGACACACACATTGGCAGGATTTCTTATCAAGAATGTTGCTGGCTTTATAAGCAGTAATGCACTTCAAAAATACATAAAGGCAACTGGAGGTTAGAATAAAAGTTTATACAATTTGAAGAAATTAATATATAATAATTAATGGACAGCAGGATGCACAGAGGTGTTAAACGACACCGAGTAAAAATTACGTTAATCAGTCCTTTGTAAGAGATCACCACAATCCAAAATTTAAGCCTCTCAATGTATAACAATTTGCAAGTCCCAAATTTAAAGTAGTGACCTTACGGTACTAATCATAATTATTGGATGCCCCCAGCTAGGAGGTCCAATACTTAGGATTGTACTGTAGGTACCTATAACCTGTTCAGATTGGAGAAAACGAAGACACCCAAGATAAATTTGAACCGGTAACACTTTGGTAGCAGGACAACTTCTAAGCAAATACTAGGATACAGGCTGGTTCTCCTTGTTGCTGTCATCTTCAGAGGCCTTTTTCTGTTGCTCTGGTCTCATAGCTGGGAAGAACAACACTTCCTTGATGTTATACGAGTTTGTGAGGAACATGCTTAGCCTGTCTATGCCCATTCCAAAACCTCCAGTGGGAGGCAGACCATACTCAAGAGCTGTACAGAAGTTTTCATCAATCATCTGGGCTTCATCATCACCTGCCATTTTATCTTGAGCTTGTTGTGTGAATCTGGCCCTTTGGTCCAGCGGATCATTTAACTCTGTGTATGCATTGACAATCTCTTTCTTGGCTACAAAGAGTTCAAACCTCTCTGTAAGTCCTTTAATGGAACGGTGGTACTTGGCAAGGGGACTCATGACTTGTGGATGGTCCATAATAAATGTTGGGTTAATGCACTGCTCCTCCAGAAAATCGCCGACCAACTTATCGAGGAGCCGAGCAGAGGTACGGGGAGGAGGACACTCCACCTCGTGTTTCTCACATAGGTCACTTAGGAATTTGCGGGCTTCTTCTGTGGTGAGCTTTTCAGGGTCTGGCAGTTTGGTGCCAAGAACTTTTTCCAGCTCTGGGAACATGTGCATTCTCTTATAGGGAGGCTTAAAGTCAATCTCCCACTCCTCACCTTCTGGTCCCTGTGGTTGGAGTTTCACCTTGTAAGTCCCAAATATGTGATACACCATGCCAGACAACAGCTTTTCAGTGATTTCTATGAGGTCATTGTAATCTGCATAGGCCATATAGAACTCCAGCGTTGTAAACTCTGGATTGTGGGTCAGATCAATGCCTTCATTTCTGAACTGTTTCCCTATTTCATAAACCCTGTCAATGCCACCTACAATGAGCATTTTGAGGTAAAGCTCAGGGGCTACTCTGAGGTACAGGTCTTGATTCAGTTCATTGTGGTGAGTGATAAAGGGCTTGGCAGTGGCTCCTCCAGCAATTAAACTCATCATAGGAGTCTCCACTTCCAGGAATCCCATGTCATCAAAGAACTTCCGTAGGTACGACACAATATTGGCACGTACTATGAACTTCTTACGAACATCGGAGTTGATAATGAGATCAAGATATCGCTGACGGTACCTGGTCTCCTGATCCTTAACACCAAAGTGGAGGTGGGGAAGCATGTGAAGACAGGGAGCCAACACCTGTATCTTAGTAGGTCGAATAGACAACTCCCCAGTCTTAGTTCTCAGAGCAATGCCTTTCACTCCCAAAATATCTCCACGTCGTATTTTGTCACAGTCTTCATAGAAGGCAGGCTCACTTTCATAGAATTTCAAGTTAGCCATTACCTGTAGAAAGAAAAGTAGGAATTAAATGTAAATAGGAGACAAATTGCCTATGAAGTATATAACTATAATATCACAGAAGATCAAGAATTAAAATTATAATGAAATAAAGCAAAAAACCTGTGGAAGTAGTCATCACAGGTAAGAAAACATAAGAAAAATGATAGCAGGGCATTAAAGAAGAAAGGTGGAGTGAATAAAAGAAAGATGATGAATAGAGACCAATGTGGCAAGTATAAGACATACAAACTAAAGCAAGGTAAGTTTTCTTCTTAACAGAGTCTAAGGAACAGATCATGAGGCTTTAGATGTGATTGTACTGGGAATGAGAGTAACTGAGAGCACATACGAAAATAAGTTGAGGTGGCACTGGCACTGAGCAAAATGGTGGGAATCACATGAGCTGGCAAGCTGTTATAGGACCACAACCACAGTAAAAAAAACAAAAGTAACTGTCAACACCTGACATGCATTCTCTCTCTCTGCTGGTTCACCAACAAATTAATGGGAGTTCATTTTCCTAGATGCATCACCTATACAGTATTGCCAACCTCTTAGTTGCCAATATTCCTCATCCACACTTACCACATTACATTTAAAAAAAAACATTTAATAATATAGAGGTACCTCTCAATTTACACAGGGGATGCATTCTTGAAGAGGGTGCACAAAATGAAAATGATGTAAATCGGAATATATATATAACTACCTACATATACATATATATACATATGCACATACTGTAATGTATATTCAAATAAGTCGTTATGCTTTTTTTTTTTTTTTTTTTTTATGTATTTCATGTCTGTGTTTACTTTATACTCTAAAAATGTGCAGGATATCTATGAATTATGATGAGATGAGGGCAAAACAAGGTGCCCATATGTCAAATAATAATGTTGCCACTGGTGGGTCAGGACCAATTTTATTTTCCATTACTTCTTAACAATGGCTATTGCGTTTTTAGGTATTGCGGCAATGTTAAGGCACCAATTTCTCGCAATAGCTGGAGTTAAGTATAGCATTCTTTATTTAAAATAAACTGGAACGGATTAAATGTTTTTACATTAATTTCAATGGTAAAAATTGCTTCCTATTTCGAATTTTCACAATTCGAACACCCAAAAAGAATGACTTAAGTTCAAATCACGAGGTGATCACGTGTGATTGTGTAACCTGTTATTTGGGTGGAGTAAAGGAACTCGCATAAGACATCTGTTGGTCACTCATAGAAATATCGCATACAAGTGAAAAGAAACATAGAATATATTTTTGGAGGGGATTTTGGACCCTGCATAAATATGAAAACACAAGAGGTACCTGTATATGGATTCAACAGCCAATGCAAAGGACAACCATTAACTTAGCACAGACTAAGAGTATAAACAAAATAATACCTTTTGTACCTGCTTTTCCTTTTTAGTTTTCACAAACCTATTTATGTTCTGGCTTTTCCACATTGACTTTTGCATACTACCTCTTCTTGAGTAATCAACAAAGAGAACATCTTGAAATATACAAATGAAGACAACAAAACACTACTTTCATTACCTGTAACTTGACATTTTCTCCTCTAAGATCATAGAATCGTAGCTTCTGGCTGCTCTCTCGGATGGCATGAACTCTTCCAGACACGGTCACTTCTTCTTGGCTCTCCTTCTCTTGTGTTAAAGTCTGGTAAGTCTCCAGAAATTCAGTTAACGAGATGCTCACGTGGAACTTGTGAGGGTAAACTGTGTGCCCGGCATCCTTCTGCTGCTGCACATACTGAGTTCTTAGTTTCAGGTATTCATTGGGACTGACATCCTCTTCATTCACCTGGAAACCAAGGGATGCTTGGATGAACTATGATCTTGCAACGACTGTATTGGAAACATTAAAAAAAAAAAAAGGAACTATAATCATAACTATAGATATGATTACACTATCCATGGAGAGAATCACAAACACAAAATGAATTTGTAAAAATACAGAAAATAACAGTGGGAACAAATATCAATAGCAAGGTTATGGTACAAATAAAAATGATGTAGAAACCATTTCCTTATTATGATAACCAATGGTATTATGTTTCTTGTCTTTGTGCAATGCCAAAAAAGCAACATTATAATTCCTAGGGAATACTTCCTTTACCTATAGAAATTCCAGCAGGTTCAAGTGTGAAACAAGCCAAAATTCATATTTTCCATGTAACTCAAGACAAAATCTCAAAACTTCCTAGTTAAAAGGTGACCTTAACCACTGCTCACTATGTATACCTAGAGATACAGCGAGATACACAGTAATGAACATGATTCATTCCAATGTAGTAGCATTCATTGTGGCATATGTGTTATGATGACTGTAGAACCTATAGAAAAAAATTATTGGTTTCAAGGAACCAGAAAATAATATAGAAATTATAAAAAATATACCAAAATTAACAAATTTGCCCTACTATATTGAGATACAACAAATACATATATACAGTATCAGATTTTGCACATTCTTATCACCATAACTCTCATGGTTTAGCATGTATCAATAATAATACAGTAACTCCAATAAGTCCGAACCATATCTCCCTCTATCTTAGTTGAGCATGAATCTACATCAACTAATAATTACCAAAACTTTTTATGGGCAAAAAAAGACAAGTGTTCCACACATCTTGTATCAACAAGAGTTCTGTGAGTCACAGGTGTCTGGCCTCACCTTTGGCTTGGCTGCTGCTGCTGCTGCTGCTGCTGCTGGGGTGGGCTTGGCTGCTCGAGCTGCCTCCTTTTCAGCTTTCTCTTGTGCCTTCTTCTCTGCTTTCTGCCTCCTTTTCAGTTCACTGTAAACATATTTACCAATTAATACCTCTGACACTATAAAAACTGGAGATCATATATAAAGACAACATTCAACCATCAAAAGAAGCCTCACAATGGGTAACTTTCAAAGCAGGTGTGTGAAACATGTGCAGCAAAATCTACATACAAGGTTGAACTGAAACAATGACTTCAATTGAACCTGAATGGTCTAAGCGTACATATAAGGTTTTTAACTTATTCTCTAAGTACACAGAGCATGGCAAAAGAGAGAAATCAATGCATTAAATAGTCATGCAAGTTTCTCACAGGGGGAGGTATCAATATTACAATAAAACAGCAAAGCCTGTGATGACTCTCAACACCACCAATGAGGGACGCTTTGCATTTCAATATCATTTGAAAGTATTTATTACACAATGAATGTTGTATATGTACAAATCAAGGATCTTCATACAAATTATCTTAGTATTTCCTAATACTTGAAACCCTTTAGTTCAGTATGGAACATACAGATTTTGCTGCCTTTCTCATGTTTCTCTCACCTGCTCCTGGTGTATGTGAGAGACAGTGGCCTGGCAGTGTTGAGGCAGAGCCGTCCGTCCCCTGCTAACACCCGGCCACACCCAGGGCCAGCCACCCTCCACACACCTTGGAGAAGCCGCACACTCATCCCTCACAACCCTGCCTTCACCTAGAACATACACTGCTCACTTGACCTGTCCACTATAAGTGGTAAATTTTTACAACTAAACCAGTCTCTCAATTTTGGACAAAACTATCTTTATCTGACACATTTCAGTCTGTTTCGAATGAATCTGCTTGTTGTTTTTCCCACAAACATTTTTTTCCTTTTTTTGTTTCTCCCTCACACTGTCAAAAACTAATGATTTGTAACCAAAACAACAAGCACATTCATTCAAACAGAAATCTACCATGGACAAATATTTTTGTCCTCACAAATGAGAATGCATTCTAATCAAACCTAAACTAACCTGACCATTGTAAAGGATTTGTGGGGTTATATATGGGGTTCAAAATACTCAGTATGGAAAGCACTAACAGATGAAAAGGGTAAAAAAAGCCATCTTGAGACCGGTATTGTAAAAAATACCCTACAACCTACACAGCCAAATGCACCACTGCAAGGTTGAAGCATCAAGCCATCAATCTTCATGAATAGTTTAATTAAAACATATAACTTATTAACTTTAAATTTCATTAGCCTTACTTGACTAATAGTAACTGAACCATATGTTGTCTGTACTCATAGTTGATATATATGTGATCTTAAATTTTCTGATCTCTACGAGCGAGTGATGAAATTACTAATGCTGATCTTCAAATGACCACGAGAAGTATGTAGCTCTATACTGGGTACACGAATAACTACAACCCTGTGCATCCCTCCTCACTCCCTGGGCTCCGGGTTGGGAGGCCCACCCAGCAGGTAAAGAATGAAGGGAACATCTGTCACACGGACGCCGACCACTTGGCGCAACAAGGCCCTTCTGTATCATCAGACCCCGATAGTTTTTCCTCAATTATCGCCAAGGCTTCACTAATACCTATGGCCAGGTGAGCACGTGAGGCAGTCAGGGCAAGGGGCCGGTATGGGGAGCAAGGAGAGTCGCACCTGGCCACACATCACACCACAAAGTCCACATTCCCGCGTGCGGCTCCACATGACACCCGCCCCGTCATTACGTGGCCAACACACCCTCAATGTATAGCACAGTCACTTTATGCTGCTCGAGATTGTCAATGGCAAAAGAACTGAAGGTACTGGATAGTCATGTGCGTAATAAATACTCACTTTTTGGACAGCTTTTCCCCGGCCACGTCCGCCATGCTTGCCGCCTTCCCTCTGTGTGTGAGTGTGTGTGTGTACGTGTGAGTGCTGTCACCCCGCCTTTCATACGGAACATTAGCTGTCTTATATAACACAAACTAACTACATGTACTGAAAAATTCAACGTAGTAATTCATAAATGCACCTCAACTGTCATATACTAGAGTTTCCCTCCATCTGAATAAGTATTTTATAAGATAGATGATGTAAATCTCTCATTATGTTTCACATCCCAGCACGGCAAAAAATTTACACTCCCCATGACACACCGACAGAGACATACATTTTTTTTCTCTCTTCTAAAACTGCATAAAATCTGTAAATAACAAGGTCTCTTTTTTTTCGGTCCTTTTTGGTGTCGTAGGTCAGTGCCCCGGTTACCATGGTGATGGGGACGCCACCGTCTCTGATGTAGGTAACTGATATTTTATTATTACCCATCATTGATCACGTCAAAGTATCAAACTAGGTTGTAAGGTGAATGCATATGTTGTCATGCATGAGACTAACATTATGATATGAAACAAAACACTAGTCAGGTCTAGAAAAATGTCATACTCCCGGCCAGCCTGCCAAAGCAAGTTGCATTGGTACAACTGTACTTTATCACATATGTTTCCAGAAGAGTGTGATGACTTCTAGTGGGTGGCAAGCATGAGCACAAGTGAACTAGACGTGCAGGCACTGGCCGCCCTCCTCTATCCTCGCGGTGAAGAGGAAGATGATGAGGAGCGAGGCCATACAAAAAGTAATAAATCTAAATGTGTATGAAAGACTTGAAAGTGTATGAAGTCTGTAGCAATCACGTGGTATGGCATAAATTGATAATAAATATAATATTAATAATAATAATAATAATAATAATAATAATAATAATAATAATAATAATAATTGTAATAATAATGATAATTCTCTCTCTCTCTCTCTCTCTCTCTCTCTCTCTCTCTCTCTCTCTCTCTCTCTCTCTCTCTCTCTCTCTCTCTCTCTCTCTCTATATTATATATATATATATATATATATATATATATATATATATATATATATATATATATATATATATATATATATATATATATATATATATATAAATTCACATATATTTATTACATTTTCAATCCCTCACTCTCTGTTAGGTGTTACTCCTGCTGACCTGGGGACTAATGCCTTCAAAGGGAAGCAGGACCAACATGTCAGACAGCCTGCCACTGACATGTCTGGATCCTCATCCATGTCACATGAGGGTAAGTCTCTACCACCACTTGTCTGCACTTCACACTATATCATCCGGTGATGTTCACAATTTTGACTATACAATATATTGTTTCTTTCAGATGCATGGAAGGAGGAATTGGATGATGGTGTTGTAGGTGATCCTCGCCCTCAGCCACAGTATGAGGTGACCTTCAGGGAGCGAGTTACTCCCAGTCAAGTGTGTCTTCCAGTACGTAAATCATCACAGCTATATACTGTATTCATCATCTATTACAATTTGCCTGTCTTGGGGAAGTTTCTGACTAATATTCTTTGGCATCCTTCTCTAGTTAGAACAATACCTTTCAATGCTATTTCAGATCAGCATGGGGAACACAGGTGAAGAAGATATAGTAGTTCGTGTTGAGTTGCCTGGGGAGCTTTTGACTGAGGTCACTCTGGAAGTTACATCTACTACTTTGAACTTGGCTTCTCCCACCTACCACCTCCATCTACCACTTCCTCGTCCAGTCAATCAACGCAAAGGAGTAGCAACCTGGGACCCAACAACGCACACTCTTGTTGTCACCCTCCCAACAGTCCACTCCATATCACTGCTTCAACCATCCACAAAATAATTACAATCCATCCCAGATATAATGGAGTTCATCCCTTCACATGACGTCAACAATCAGACTGGTGCTGTACCATCTAAATGACAAATATGTGAATAATACTTATACACAGTGCATGTAGAGTAAGGATCCTCATTCAAGAAATGTTTCTGCTCTGCAAAAAAGGAATACAAAAAAAATATGTCATTGTCTCATGAGTTTATAATAATAGTAATACCGTAGAAAAATGCTAACGATAATAATAGTAATGATACATGGTCTCGAAGCAAATTTTACTTTATTTCAACAAAGAAAATGCAATCATGAAATATATAACATATTCTACAATTACTTGTATCACTATTACAAAGTTCTGAAAGACTCTTTGAGTAAGATACTGTCAATGTTATTTGATGTGGAATTGTGCATTTGCTAAAGTATGTCATTGCACTGATATGCATCATAAGGTTCAACTTTATATATTTGAACTTTGATTATTTGTGTATAGTAGTACTGTAGTACCTTGTCTTAGGAAGCTTCCCTAGGTGTAAAGTGGAGGGCTCAAGTCATACAATAGTTCTGAAAATTAGGATGAGTCGTTTCCTTACAGGATCATGTTTAAATTTCATTGGTGTTATGTAATTCAAGTTCAAGCTTGATCCTACAAATATTGATGTCACTGAACAGATGTCACATTCTGTCAACAAACAGTCTCACTACTATTAATTGAGCAACTGGAATACTTATCTATAAAATCCATTCTACTTGACAATTATGTATAGACTTTTAAGGATATAACACACAAGTACTGAGGCTTATCTTTCATAGCTTTCAGTATTAAAAAATTCCCATCCTTCATTTCACTATGAAGAATAGAAAGATATCTATATTTCTACATTCTATGAGATTGTTGTCTAATACAGGCAACTGAACGTACACAATACTTTCTTGTAACTTGTGGTGGTTTCCTTCCTAAGCAGAGAAAAGTTTTCTAGATATTCATATCATACTAGGCACACCATCTGCCATTTTAAAAGTTATGGGACACCCAAATGTGCATTGCAATGGAAAGATAGGCATTCACAAATACATGCAGAACATTGCTACAATAAGGACTGTCCACAGGTACTTCATTCTAACTACATCATAAGCCACCCTCAATTCATTTGATGGTTGTGTTCTGTGAATATGGCACAAATGAAGAATGTACATTTCTAACATTTACATGAACAAATGGAAGAAATACCCTATTGTGAGTACTATATTAATGCTCAACACTCACCTAAGTTATCAAACTGAAAAAAAAATGCTGAGATGACGATGTTCTGTCTATTTGATATCTGAGAGAAGACACCCAACAATTACCAAGACAGGATATTTGATGGACTTGAGAGGAATGCATCTGCTTGTATCCGTATTAGAAAACTTATATGCTTTAATATCAAATAAATCATTATGGTATAAGTGGTTGTTGTGTATGTGTGCTTAGTATATAATTATATATTTTTGTTGTTTATTGTTTGTACATTGTAAAAGATTCTTCTTGTTAGATGATTATTATTGATTGTTGCTTGATATGTATGTGCAATGATTACTGTTCTTGTTGTGCAATGCCTATACATTTATCAAATATATTGTTAGGAATGATAAAACTTACTTTATCTTTCCCCCACTCCTCAAGTGTTGCTCAACATCCCATGAAAAATTCATATCACTTCATTGTGTTAGTTGAGGGATCTTCATAATAGTTCATGCTTGAGATGAAACTGAAACAGTAATATCAGTAGAAAATATCTCAATAATTTAATGAATCTTAAAATACATCAATCCACTGTTAATGTGAAGACATGATTGAAAACAAAAAAACAAATGCAAGTAACAATAAAATTCCAGAAACACCTAAAATAAAAGTTTGCCATGGCTATCACCAGTAATTACAGCAATGAAAGCATATGGAGACTGGCTCCCATAACTTTCACATGCATGACTGCATTTCACCACTGGACAAATCATTTAACATTGTATCAATACCCCCCAATAGCAACACATGATACTTGCATGGCGCACCAAAATGAAACCTCAACCACTCTATTCTTTAACTAGCAGAAATCATTGAAACAAACACCATAAAAAAGGCCATTGAGCTTAATGATAACAAAAATTCAGTCTTTTTGGACAGTGTTAAGCCTTTGACATTGAAAGAAATTATTTACAAAAAGGTACAAATAATTTATCATGAAGAGTAAAACCCTCAGTAGCTTTCATTATACCCCAGGCTTATCAATTTACTTATGACAGGTCAAGAGGAAACAGTGAATGAGATGAAGATACTCTTGGTGATACTAATCATTGGCTCCACTAAATGAGAAGAGTTATCAGGTCATATTCCCTTGAAGCTACATTTGCTAACAATCATTCATTTCCTTGTCTCACATGGTGAAACAAATTCAGGGCACATGAGAAACTTCAGTGTGATGTGGCATCCATGAAAACAGGAAATGATATAACAAAATGAAACTGAAAAAAAAAAAAAGTAACACACAAGTTAACAATATTCCTCCTTTCTTCATGGATGTTTTGTGGATCATTATTAATACTGGCTAGACAAGTTTCATTATTACCAATAATACAGTAATTGATGGAAAATTGCCTATACACATCTCATGAAGTTGTTCAGGGATATGAATGTACAAATTCATCAGATCTTTAAACCTGATGAAATAATAATGAAAGATACTCATGATAACTGAACACAGCCACCATTTACAACATTTCCAAAAAACTACTGAACTTAAATC
>CM035197.1:4705942-4716278 GCA_020233015.1 Callinectes sapidus
TCACTTCCTATTTAAAATGCGATTATTCATTTAATTATTTTAACTAACTCTGCCTCCTTCCCACCCTGAACGAAATGTATTGTGACCTTGCATAATCTGACAGGAGGAACATGAATGGAGGCAATATTTTATTTATATATTAAGACACATCGCCGTCCCCTGCAGGAAATAATTTACAGTTTTTTTCCTTATACACTGAGAAAGAAACCAGCCCTGGAAGATCTCGTTCGTTATCATACAGAAAATCATGTGTTTATTTGACGTGATCCAACACATTACCTATACAACACGTCCTGGAAATTAAGTTTTTAAGTTATTTGTTTCATTTATTTGAATTTATTTTATATGATTTTCTTTGCTTTTTTATTTGCTTGATTTATTTTATTTATTTTTGTTTGTTTGTTTGTTTGTGTGTGTTTGTGTGTGTGTGTGTGTGTGTGTGTGTGTGTGTGTGTGTGTGTGTGGTATCATCACACTGGTACTATAATACTATTTTTTCTTTTCGTGCGGTAATCACTCATTTCACTCAATAGTGAATGGAATTTGATAGTATTTAGGTGTATCTTTACAGCACGTTTACTCCTTGGAGTAGAATTGAATGAGGATCAGCGGTATCAGTGATGGCGTGATGCTACATGATTAACGAGATCACGAGCGGCAGCCACTCCCCCGCTAAGGCTTCGTGTTTGTCGTGGTCGTAGATATTCGGTGAAATTAATTGGTAGTGAATGCCCACACTTTATTAATTAGCATTCCAAAAGAACATCTTATGAAATGAGATTTAATTAGTGTGCTGAGAAGTTTAATAAAGCTTGTTTATCATACTCATGCCGGAAAAAGGTGGAGTCATAATGCATGCAATTACATTGAAAGATTGTAAATTTGCGTGGTGAAGATGGGCACTGTACACTGGGTAGGACAGCTTTCTTTGGCATGCAGGAATGCTTTGGCGTACACACCTGTGTTTTCCCGCTATGCAACAACTCTGTATGTTCAGAGAGGCCAGCGAGCATTTATTAGTATCTTATTTTATTTCGTTTGTATTATACTTTCGAAAATGGTTATAGATACTTATGTCTACATATGCAAATTCCATGTCATGATTTTCTTTCGTTTGTATATATCATTGCATCATTTCTCTATTGAAACGTTAGGTTTTTTGGCTGCCCTCCACGTTCATTATCCATAAATAGTTTTACTGAAGTATTTGTTGTTTCTTGTATGTGAAGTTGTTCTTTCTCATCGTGAGATATTTGCACATATTCGTTCTGTCGATATATATTTCTTTACAGTGTATTTGATTCGTATGGGTCATGTTAACTGGCGATACCCCGTTGCCTGGCCTTGCTAACTGTACGTGTCACTTTCCTGGTGGCAAGCTACCTCCACATTGCCAAGATGTTCATTGCCCATGCACGTTGCAATTCAAATAAATGGAAATATGTTTGCCCAGAGATGATATATTGCAAGATTCAAATTAATTTTTTGGAAATTTTATACATCATTCCTATAACAAACCACTTTACTACATCTGTCAGTAGTACCCGTTGTCAAAGTTCACCTATTGTTCTTCATGAAAATTAAAAAAAAACAGTTCTTATATTCCATAAAAACTTTGGTATTAAAATTTTGGGAGCAGTAGCAATAAATATTAGTCATGAAAACATATTATGAGGAATAATCCAGTGAGAGTATAGGTTTTGTTTTGAGTGGAGGTCGTGACGTGTACTATTGTGGCTCAGTGTTTGCTCGAAGCCGGGAGGAGATGGAGCTATGGTGGAGCCTCACTCTTCTCTTGTCTCTAATATCCGTGGGCCGCTGTCAAAAGCCCCACAAACGATTCGAATACAAGTTCAGCTTTAAGGGGCCTTACCTGGCACAGAAGGACAACCAGGTACCCTTCTGGCACTACTCTGGCAGTAAGTATCAGGGTTGTCTGCTAACATATGTTGATACTTTCCTATCTACTGACCTTTATATACCTGAACACCGGCACCTCATGCCTCACGGGCCTGTGTAGCATTGCTCTGTCCCTATTGTGCATGTGGCGTGTGCATGTCTTACTCTATGTAATGTGTGTTTGTACAATCCACGTGCTGGTGTAAGTAGCTGTCAAGTAACGCCGGGCCGCAGGTGTGCCGTCACTTCACTGAACAGGTGTGCCCGTCACTGGTGATAACTAATTTTTAGGATCTATTGACCCAGGTTATATTTTTAGGAGGTGAAGATATATAGGGGTTTTTAAACTCTGAGACTGTGAATGAGTGAGCTGAATGGATGAAGGATGTGATAAAACTACCAGAGTTGTCTTCAGAAAGCCAAGGCTCTTGAGAATTGATATTCAGCGGTATGGTTTTGTCGTGAATTAAATCCTATGGTAGTGAAGACTGTTGTGTGACTGAGGCTTGTACAGTGAGGCAAGAACCAGACTAAGTAGGTCAGTGGTGTTTTTTTCCCCTTGCCTGATTGGATGACTTGCTTGACCAACCTGGCTGGTTCTTTCACCTCTTGGTTAGCATTGCTGGACAGTCATATTGGGTTAGGACTAGAATATATTCACCAAGCTGCTCAGTTATTATTGTTGCATTCTGTATTGACAGTGTTTAGCTAGTGAAAATAGAATAAATTATCAAGCTAAATCGGCTGAGTGTGTATGTTGCTGTAATGCAGCTTTAGACCATGTCTTCAGTAGGTGTAGCTGGTATTGTAGTGGTATGTATATGGTTAGAAAGGTGTTTTTCTGTTGCCTTCCGTAAGTAAAAGTAGGATGGCAACATGGGAAAATGAAGCCCTTGTAAGTATATGAGGGTGACTGGCATGGGGATGGGGGATAGGATACTAAGTAAATCTATCAAGTTGAAGGAATTTCTTGACAAGCCATTTATATCAAGATGTGAAAAAGTCCCAGTATTTAATCTCTTCAGTACTAGGATGCATTTTTACCAGGAGTTTTTTCTATCTGATGGTACAATTTTTTTGACATGAAGAAGAGTCTGTGGAGTTCAGAAGATTAATGGCCAGATTCTTCACTGTTTTAATCTCTACATAAGTTTCTGAAGCTCTATAAAACTGCCCAATAGTACCTAACCAGAATGAATATGAAAATGCATCATTGTACTGAAGGATGAAACTTGAGCTTTCCTTTAATTGTATCAAAGCTACAGAGACATGCATGGTTGTGTTGCATTAGGTGCCATATATTGTAACCCTTCAGATAAAATTTCTCCCTCGCAGATGCCATCGCTAGCGAGGAAAGCGTTCGAATCACACCATCTCTACGCAGTCAGAAGGGGCAGATATGGACGAAAAACCCCACAAATTTTGAGTGGTGGGAGGTGGAGTTTGTCTTCCGAGTGACGGGCAGAGGCAGAATTGGTGCTGATGGTTTGGTAAGGCACTGTCGAGATGTTGTCATGTGATGGAGGAAGTGTGATCACGTAAATGTTTTGTTTTGTTAGCTACTGAGAATTTTTTGAAGCTGTTTGCTATATGAATAATGTTTTCAGTAAATGTTTATGAGAGATCCTTCCTTTGTCTCCTGAGACTAAGTTAACCTAACTCAAATCTAATCTGACGCTGTTTTTGCCATGATGTGTTCATTTTCAAAAGCATTGATTTGAGTTGGTAATAGCTGAGTGTGGAAAAAAAGCTTCATAGGTGTGAGGTATAGTGAATATACTATCACAATATGAAGTCCTGCCATGTGCTAGTGACAAGGACCAATAGTAAATTTTAACCTGTTTTTCCACCAGGCATTGTGGTTTACGGACAAGCCAGGTGGGGAGGGTCCTGTGTTTGGCAGTACAGACAAGTGGAATGGCCTTGGAGTGTTCTTTGATTCCTTTGACAATGACAACAAGAGGAACAATCCTTACGTGATGGCCATGGTCAACGATGGTACAAAAGTTTATGACCATGAACAGTGAGTGAAGTATGCCCTCTATATTAGATATTAGTGTGCTGTCATTGTGTATATTGATGTCATACCATCTTTTTATGACTACACTTCATAATTCCTTATCAGAAATAAAGATTCACGTGCTCAGAGAAATAAGAATCATGTATTGTGGAGAAGTTCTCAGAATTTGTCTTAACTATGAAATGGAGCCCAATTAGAGCCTCTGTCCTTTTCTTCTGACAGTGACGGCCTCAGCCAGCAACTAGGAGGGTGTCTGCGAGACTTCAGAAACAAACCTTTCCCAGTCAGGGCGAAAGTAGAGTATTACCACAACGTGCTTACTGTGAGTACCTTATTGATACTGATGTTTTCTGGAGTTATCAGGTTCTGTAAATTTATTCTATCTTAGGTTGAATTTTACTTTACTTTTGTTTCTTTGATGTGAGTATGGATATTCATGATCTTATGAATTGCTATTTATTATGGTGATGTTTTACTATCTGTATGCACAACACAGAATAGATTACTGAATTTTGAGAATTTCTCAGCTGTTATAGTATTCTTTGCTCAACCAGTGCAATATTTAGTATGTATGTGTACATGCCTTGTAGAGAAATGTTTAGTATGAATCTTTAGAGTTTCCTTTTGGAGCCATTTTACAGCCTTCAGTTTTATTTTCCTTATTTAGTTGTGACTGCATTTTCATTATATCCTTTCATTAGCCTAGAGGAAGCTAATACTAACAGTAAAAAGGTGAATCTGAATTCCTCTTGAACACTGATTTCAATAATAAGAAAACTTTGTTTTTAAGAAATACTTATTTCAGTATTAGAGTATGCACTAACATTTGTAACATATGAGAGAGGACATTTGTATAAGATTTTTGATGGCTGCCACAGCTCAAGACTCAGAACATTGAGTATGATTATACTAAAATGGAAGAAGAACAACTTGAGGAAGGCCCACAAAGCACAAAGGGCCCAAGTGATGATGGTGAGGTCACTGCCCAGCCTGCCACTCAGGAAGAACCCATTGCAGTGGTGCCTGATCACCATGATGAAGGCCATGACTCTCTTGGGAGTGATGCACCAAATGAGAACAGCTTTGCCAGTGAAGCTTTAGATGCCGGATATACATTAGTAGAGGCCATTAATGATATAGCTGAGGAGGAACTGTCTGAAGGCTGGGGATGGTTTGGGGCTGCCAGCAGTGATGAGCCCATTGTAACCACTTCTGCTCCTCCCACTTCATATTCAAATACCACCACTAAAGTTCAGAAGAAGCGAAGAAAGAGGGAAAGGAAAAGGAGAGGAAAGAAGAAGAAAAAAGTGCGGAGGACTTCTCCAGTGGTAGGAGGGTCATGTTGAGTAGACCCACCGTTTTATCAGACTAAACCGTCCTCTCCAATAATTGGTGTGAATACTTACCTGCTACCATTCTGGCAGATGTGTTTTACCTCCCCTGTCCTCCTCCTATTTATATTCTATTTTGATACTTAAATTCTATCAGATTTTTACACCAGGAGTTACTGATCAGTTGAGAAAATTATTATTACAGGCAATCCACCACCATTTTGTTGTGATGCAGTTGTCTTTATTTTAAAATTATCAATTCCTAATGAGATTTAGAAGGTACTTTTTTTTCTCTCTCATGATCTTATTATCTGTGATGTAATGGTTTTCTTCTCTCCTATTCTGACACTATCTTCACTGTGCTGGTCACTGAAGTGTAGGACAGAGCTGATAGCACCTATCTGAAGAATGTCTTGTTTTGTGCTCTTTTTTTCTTTCTTAAGTGTTGTTTTGTGTTTGTGGGATGTATAGTGAGTTATTTACAATACTTCTAGGTTTCAGGTAATGAAGGATTTATCCTTAGGTAAAGTAAATATATTGTGGTGGAAGGTAGGGGTATTGAAATAATGCTTAGTGGAACTTCAATAATGTATGAACCTCTTACTGACCTGTGATCATTGACCTCACCCTGTCATAGTTGTGAATTGGATTGCAGCACTGACAACAGCTTTATAATGATATCTTGCATTGAACTGTTGTGTATGATGTCTATGCAATTGAATTTTTTATATTTTTCTAATACAATAATATTTCTTTATTTGCATGTGGGTTTTTTCTCAGATTTTAGTGTTCATGTCTCTCTACATATAGTATCCACTCTTAAGTATCAAAACATTGATTGTTTTAATATATATATGAACATTCAAATAAGCTTATGGCATTAACTGTAATGTAATAGTATTCCTGAACTATGCTATTGCCTTGCAGCTCATGATTCACAGTGGTATGACCAATAATGAGAAGGACTATGAGATCTGCATGCGTGCTGAGAATGTCCACCTCCCACCCAACGGTCACTTTGGAGTGTCTGCAGCCACTGGAGGCCTGGCTGATGACCACGATGTGAGTCTGTTCAGCTGATACTTGTAGTTTGCATACATATGTGTGAGTGAGCCAATGTGTCAAAAGATTTGGTAAAGGGAGGAAACTTATGTCTTATAGGTGATGTGAATGCTGAGGTGGCTGGAGAAAGTGTGAATATAAATAGAAAATGTTGGAATTAGGTTGAAATCATAACTGGGCTCATAGTGATATAAATAGATAGATGTTCTTTCTTTATGATGCAGTTTGTAATCTGTATTCCTGCATCTTGCTAGGTTCTCAAGTTCTTGGTGTCCTCACTACGCTCCCCTGAGGAGATGGCACTCATGCAAGTCAACCAGGAGGAGGAAGAGAAGTTCCGACAGGAATTCCAGGAGTACCAGGAGAAGACCAAAAAGGCCCGCGACGAGTGAGTCCTTGGGGGCAGTGGAGTAGGGAGCAGGTGGGATGGTTCGCAGAGCCTCACCATGTGTCTCAGTACAACACATATACATAGCCCAGTTGAAGGACTACACCTGTTATTCTCCCACACAAATTGAGGCCTTGTGAAGTTTGATAAGATGATGAAAGTCAATGAAAACTTTTCTCTGCCTGAGTAATTTTATGTAAGAGCTTTATCTGTTGTTTAGGAATCTTACTGAAATTTTCCCATTATACCCTCCAAAGTTAGAACTATGATTGAAAGCTACATACAGTATTCAATCATTTCAAGAAAGATCTAGTAGTGATAATGACACAGCAAGGCTAACTGATAAGAGACATGTGAAAACTTGAAAATCGTACCTTTAGTCCCTATGGGTGATTAAATGCAAATTACCTGCTGTTATAAGTGGGGCCATCTGTGACCATATCAGGCACTGCAGCAGATAAAGATTACCACCACCACCACCATCATCCAAACTAACACATATTGTCTACCTTACCCGTGCACTGCCTCCCCCCCCGACCCTCTCTCTCTCTCTCTCTCTCTCTCTCTCTCTCTCTCTCTCTCTCTCTCTCTCTCTCTCTCTCTCTCTCTCTCTCTCTCTCTCTCTCTCTCTCTCTCTCTCTCTCTCTCTCTCTCTCTCTCTCTCATAATAAAGATCACTTATTTGTCAGTCTCCTTTAAGGTTCATAGAATTAGTCAACACAAAATGTCTTGAACCTCTCTCTTACGGTCAAGTCATTGAAAGTTGAAAATAGAGAAGTAGGTAGAGAGATCCAGAGTTTACTAGAGAAAAGAATGAATGATTGGGAATACTGGCTGACTCTTGCATTAGAGAGTTGGACAGAATGGGAGTGAGAAGAGGAAGAAAGTCTTGTGTGGCAAGGCTGCAGGAGGAGGGGAGGTATGCAGGTAGCAAGATCAATAGAGCAGTTAGCATGAAAATAGCAATAGGAGATAGCAAGAGATGGAACAGTCTGGCAGGCAGAGAGAGACTGAAGACCGGCAGTCTGAGGAGAGGAGTTGAGACAAAAAGCTTTTGATTCCACTCTGTCTAATATGGCTGTGTGAGTGGAGCCCTCCCTATACATGCAAACAGTTCTCCAGTAGTTCCAGTATGATAAGTTGCCCGTACAAAGATGGTTTTTTTTTCATGCATGATTAATTTTTTCTTCACTCTCTCTCCAGGTATATAGCTCAGAATCCTGACCACGAGAAGAAGGATGAAGAATACGAGTCCTGGGAACAAAGGGAATTGCGACAGATTTATTTGGGACAGAGCCAGGTGTGTAGCAGTGTTCTAGTTGCCTCAGTTCATGGAATTACATGGGCACTTTAGCCCAGTGAAAAAGCTATATATGTACTCTTTTTTTTTACCCTCTTATCCTCAAGTGTTCATTGATTTATATGTATGTCACTTAATTTTGATATAAGGAATGCCTGTCATTTTTCAGATTCATGAAGTTATAAGACAACTCCATATGAAGATGGATGAGATAATTGGTCGCCAGGAACGAACCCTTGGCTTGGTGTCAGCTGTGCACACAGGAATGGGTGGTGAGCTGATGCTGATTGTGTAGTCAGTGAAAGGAAGACAATTAAGAGAGCAGGAAATTTGCTTGTGGTCATTGAAGCTCTGGAAACACTTGAGAGGAGTTCCTGTTAATTAGCATACTATATGTTGACTTTGTTAAGTATTGTTAGACCAGAGACTCAAAAATTGCATTGTAGGCTACTTTTGTTAGAGTGAAGAGGTGATAGCCATTTTATCTTGAACACATTTGAAAAGTTATAAATTACTTTTTTTTTACAGGTGGACAAGTAGCACCTGCAGGAGGACAGGTGCCACCCCCTCCTCCCCCAGCAATACCTGGAGACAGCATCCGTCGCCATGAAGTGGACTCCATCCTCAACAACCAGCGAGACATTGTCCAGACTGCCAGAGACATCAAGTAAGAGCCCTAAAAGTTCAGCAAGGCCAGACACTGACCAGACTGTCAATTGGTACTGGAGAGGATTATTTGGTCAAGTTATGAATTCTGATTTTCTAAAAAAATTTTGTACTTTGGTGTCTTTATTACTATTTTATGCATTTTGGTAATATATCTTGAAGGCTAGAAAGGTAATTTTGAAAGCAGAGATTACTTCAGGTTCTAGCACCAATTCATGATAACAATTTGTATTGTTTGTTATCACTTTTCAAAGTTAAATGTTTTCTATCCTATGAGCAAAGTCAGTAATATTACCTCATATAACTTGATAATCTTTCAATTAATTCTTATAACACTTTAATTTTTAGAGAACTGGAGTTAACCTTTTTTTTTAGATACAAGTTGATGCCTTACTGTCATGACTCCTAATAGTTTGAGTAATTTTAATAATCTACTATTTGACATTTTTCAGGAGCTTTGTCTCAGAAATTCACCAGAAGAGCAATCAACTGTTGGGCAACAGCCAGAAACCCCAGGGATCTGTGCAGCCTGTTGGATACGACATGCATGTTACCCTCAATGAAATGAAAGAAGGCCTCAACATTGTTAAGGTGAAATATCCTTGCTATTCATATAAATTTTGTATCTGCATAATGATATAATTAATAAGAATGATTATTTGTATGATATAAGGAATGAAGGTGTGAATTCCACTGCATGTGAGCTTTACTGAGAATGGAAGACTTGCTTATCTCTGAAAGGCCAGCAGCCTGTATGGTCCTGTATGAATAATGAACAAAAGTGATTCAGGAATTAAACTGAGTAATCAAACTTGAGCTTAAATAATTTGCAAAATGAGTTGAATGACACTTTATTTTAACATTTTTTTATGATACAGAGAGACTTGGGAACTGCCAACCAGAGACTATCACAGGGTGGAGGAGGCGCATGTCCATCCATCAGTTGTGTGTCAACGACTGTCTTTATTGTCTTCATGGTCCTGCAGGTGGTGCTTCTTATTGGCTACATCATGTATAGGTGAGTCCAATATTTCAGTAATGTTTTTTATAATGCATAATACATTTTTTAAAGATAATTTAATATGTTATAAAAAAGCAGTTGAACCTCCTTTTTCTCAACTAACTTCAAATTTCATAATGAAATGCCCAATGGCTTAGGAATTAGTGCAGGATAAGATACAGGTAGTAGGTTAATCAATTAATGTTTTTTAATTTTTTTATGATTGCTAACATTGTATATATTTTCTTCAGAGATAGTAAAGAAGCTCAAGCCAAGAAGTTCTACTGAGGAATGCCCGTGTTCCAAGCCCTGTGAGTCCATCTCAGGAGCACAAAGATTTCTTCCAGAATATTTTTAGATGCCTGATCATTTTGTAGAGTCCATTTAAAAGTTTGAAGGTAAAATGATTTTTAGGCATTTATTTTTTTATTGCTAAAGAGTTGGTGCATTTTGTTTCTGTGCATAACAAATGTACAAGATCTGAATCTGTGAAGTTGTTGCTGTGTGGCCGACTCCCCCGTTATTGTAGTGCATAAATAATGTTTCATATTTTTGAAAGATAATTTATAAATAAATGTTCACAAGAGGAATTTCAGGAGAATCAATTTAACTTTTTCTTTTTTATATGTTGAGAAGCTTTTTAATGGCTGATTTGTCCAAATATGTTTTC
>CM035197.1:4728060-4743060 GCA_020233015.1 Callinectes sapidus
ACGTATTTAACTAACCAAACAACGTCATTACCACAAAGTCGTCAAAGACTACCTATTTTCACCCTTACTTCACGGCTTTCCTGCCATCCCATTCACCGTATAGGTATCTGAGCTTTGCCTTCATCATATTAGCTCAATCCAGGGTGAAGGGGAACATATTTACTGGTTTCTTTGTAGGCGAACGATGACGGCAACGGTAAACTTCCAGTAATGGCGGCAATTCCCTCAATGTGAAGTGCGACCTGGCGGTATTTAACCTTTGATGTTTGAATAATCTACAGATCCAAAGAAAAAAAAAGATGATAGATTCATATTAAAAACTCAATCAAAATTTATAATAAATCTTTCTGGCGTATCAAATAGTTCTAATTATTGAGAAAACAAAAAATTCCGTTATTGCACTTTCAATTTAGCCACCTGTACAATGAACATGAATTCCAAATTGTACAAAACATTGTACATGTTCATGGTAAATAACTTTGAAAGGCAATAATGATAATTGCAAAAAAAGAAAAAAAAAAAAAGAAAAAAAAAATCAATATATTTTTTTTTTTTTTCTTCATAAGGCTGAAATCACTTATCATATCTATACGTTAAAACAGGAAGAACTGTCCCTGATTTTTTTTATGAAACAATATATATTCTAGCATGTTAAAAAATCCAGCTAATGAATTAGCTCTCAGTAAATTTGCAATTTTCCGGGAATGTATTGTACGATATTATTTTAGTTTCAACAGTGTGAAATTTCAATGCAACGCTAAGAAAAAGGGTGTATTTTTTTATTACTGAACTGTTGGATGTGGAGAAGAAAGTCATTAGATAAGTGGAGGAGGAAGCAGACACCTACCGCAACGTTAATTTACTCCTAGCGAAGTCTTATAAAACTACGTCTAATCTGGACCAGTTCTGGCCTGGCTTGTTCTGGTCTGAAGAGGTTTCAGGGGGTGCTCTGAGGTCTTATTAAAGCTAGCCTGCCTCTAAAGACAACTCTCTTCCTCTACATATACACTTACACACACACACACACACACACACACACACACACACACACACACACACACACACACACACACACACACACACACACACACACACACACACACACACACACACACACACCACAAAAAATAAATAAATAAATAAAATGGCGACTCCTACATCAACCTCGGAGTCGCCTTTTGGGGGAGGGGACCACAAATGTCTCCAGGTCGGACGGAACTTTTGGTATCGACCAGAAATATGTCAAACCCCCCCTCAACTTTTATACATTAACTTCTGCAACATTCACGGTCTCAGATCAAATTGTCAATCACTAGAATACCACTTCTCCCCTTCTAAACTTCATCTTCTTTTTCTCACTGAAGCACAGGTGTCTGTGGCAACTGATAACAACCCCTTTCTGTTCCCTCCCACTTTCTCTATCCTAATTTTTGTTCCAAAGCTGGATGTTGCGTGTACGTACGCAACGACTTAACATGCTTTCGTCCCCACGATCTTGAATCTTCCGAATTTTCCATCGTCTGGCTTTGACTTACAAGTCAACTTATTACTTAATTTATCTGTGCTGTTTATCTCACCCCTCAACTCCTCTATAGTATATATAGTTCGGATGTCGAGGAGAGACTGGAGCTGAACTGCGGAGTCGTGAGGGAACGTGAGGCAGCAGACGCCACTGAGGAAGGCGGTGGAGGCCATGCAGCGGTGAGCAGCTGCCGTGATGAGGTGAACGGTGGAACGAGGAAGGTGGGCCCCGGGGGAAGTGGAAGCGGACAGAGCGAGGCGGGCCAGCAGCGGGACGGCGGCCAACATGTCCACCCGGTGTTGGGTTGGACGGAGGAAGGCGAGGTGCAGCCGTGCAAGGAGGAATTCTTGCCCGAAAATCCTGTTACCGAGGACTCAGTGGAGCAGGGGGAGACGCTGCACGTACAAGACGGCGTGTTGCAGAAGGACGTGGAGGAGGCAGCGACACAGCAGACGTGGCTGCTGGTAAACCCTTTCTCCCTGCAGGTTGAGTTTCTGGGGGAGGCGCATGCTGGTGTCTCTGGTGGGCACCTGGAGCGCAGGAAGACTCTGCGTCGCCTGTGCTGGGTTGGCATGGGACAGGGAGTGGAGGAGTGGTGCTGCAAGTTGTACCACGTTGGCGTCGTCGAGAAGGAATCGGAGCGACGCACCAGAGCAGCCCTGAGGTGGTACCAGTTCGGCGCCCCGTGGGAGAGGATGGCGGTGGATATCGCGGGGCCACTGCCGTGTAAGCCCCGTGGATGCCGCTGCCTACCGGCGGCTACTGGACGACCACCTGGGGGAGAGCTGCCACAGACGTCGCCTGAGGTTGTGGCGGCGTTGCAGCAGCGCTGGTACCAGCCGCGCGCCGGGGACGTGCAGATGCGGTGGGCGACCGCGTCTGCCTTGTACAATCCCCGCGAGAGACGAGGCCTCGCCCCGAGACTGCAGAGCAACTGGGAGAGCCCGTGTACTGCCCTTGAGCGGCTCTCAGACATCATCTGCAAGCTGGGCGATGGCACACGTAAGGGGCTGCGCATTGTCCACGTTGATCGCATGTGGACCGTCTGTGGAGGTATGCTGCAGATACCACTTTTTCCTGGGAGGGCCAGGATGGCGCTGTCCAAACTCCTCCCTTACCTGGGAGTGAGAGTGGTGACGACCCTGTTCTAGACAGCGATAGCCAGGGTGAAGGGAGCAGTGACAGAAGTGACAGTGGTGACAGTGATGGTGAGGCCCAAGGACAGGTGTTTGAGAATAACCGGCCTACCAGGGCCCGGAGGCCACCGCAGTGGTTAAGGGACTATATAGAAATTTAGTTCTTGTGTAAGTTTAGATGTAGAAGTGATTTATTTTTCTTTTATTCTGTTTAGTTAATTTTCTTTTGTAGGGAGTTGCGGACGGCCGGGTCGGCCTTTTTGCAAGAGGGGGGGTAGTGTTACGAACCCATGTATGGGGGGGGCCGTGGCCGTGGGTATGTGTGTATGTATGTGCGTGGTGGGCGTGAGAGTAGACAAAGAAGCAACGGGTCTGGGACGGGAAGGAGAGAGAGAGGCCGGAGGAGCGACACAAGGGAGAAGGGGGCTTTTGACGATTCAGCAAATAGTTTCTGCCGCCGCCCGGCGACAGGCAGTGAGGGGAGAGAGCAGAGAGGAGAGAGTTGGGGCCCAGTGAGGAGGACAGAGGGAAGAGCTGCCTGGTTTCCCCTCGTTCCTGGACAGATATATTCTGACTGCCATGTAATAGTGCCTGTGGGTTGGCAGTGTGTGCGCCTGGACGGTGTGTGCCTAGTTGACATTGTGGAAGTCTGCTGGGAGGCCGTGAATGAGGTGTGAGGTGTGAGGAGGCCCGAGCTGCCGCCTTGCTGTGTCGTCTTGCTGAGCGCGCCTTTGTCATTGAGTGAGGCGTGTCACGGTCCCCCATGTTACCTGTAGTGCTTGCTGAGTAAACTAGCCAAAGTGAACTCTGTGTGTTTGCTTTGTCCCCCATTTTGAGCTGCTATAGGTACACTTCGCTACACTTGCCCATCCGAACCGTGTGGAAGTTACGCAACCCCCCTATGCCCTGTTGCCCTGCGTGTGCACCTGGGAGGCCTGTGTGAACCCTGTGGCCTGAGATGTGCTGCTGGGGGCAGAGAGAGGGTGAGAAGAAGAAAAAAAAGGGGGGGTGAACGTAACAATATATATATATATATATATATATATATATATATATATATATATATATATATATATATAATATATATATTCTTTATGCAACAAACTTGGGTCATGAAACGTTGATCTATAACATCATCCTGATTCCAGGCATTAGTTTTCAGTGACAAACTACTGCAAAATATTTTTCCTTCTTTGAAATTTAGAGATATGCCATGTATTTCACACATTTGTAGAAATTGTAAAGCACGTTGGATTTTGCATATTCTAATCAAAATCTTTCACCTTGACAAGACTACTCTCTCTCTCTCTCTCTCTCTCTCTCTGTGAGAATGATATTGGAGACACTTCTCAAACAAATCTAAACTTCTGAGGCAAGAATTGAAAGTGAAACTTTCTTAGTCATCCCCCTCCTTTCCATGACAAAAATTCTGATTGCATGGTATAAGACTTATTCATAATTCCAGATGGTGACCAAAGTAGAACTTCACTACATCTGCAGAGCAAAGGAAGGAGGACCGGTTCAGCTGAAAGAAGTCATGTTTACTGAAGAGCAGAAAAGGAAGGTATTTCAGGATGTTCAAGACTGGTACATGAGCTAACATGGACATCAGTAAGACTATTGCCAAAATTATGTAGAGATTTTATTGGATAGCCATTAAGAAATATGTAGTGAAATGGAGAGATGAAAGTGATTGATGTCAGGGATCTGAAGAGATCAAATCTATAATAACAGTCCTTTAAGCCCTTAGTTAATGATTGATGTGGATTGATGAGTACATCCTTACTTTAACAGACTGACTTGTGGTTCGAATTTATAGGCATATCCATTGCCTTCAAAATTTGCTGATCTCATATGTGATGTACAGTAAAATCCCTCTAATCTGGCATTCGAGTATCCGGCAGCTTCAAGTATCCGGCACGTTTTTTCTCCGAGCCTTAAAATCAATAAAAACAATATGTGTACTCATAACATCGATTTAAATTCCCGCTCGAGGCATATTTTTTCCCCTTGCCACCAGAGCGCCCTGCTTTGCGCCACCCGCGGCCCACTGCGCTGTGTTTACTCAGTGACTCAGTCCCGTGTGTGCACTGTTTATTGCCTGATGCCTTCATCATGCTTAAAGTTGTAGAAAAGAGGAAGCGTGTTGTGCTTGCACTTAAGCAGAAGGTAGACATTTGTCGATTAGAGAGAGGTGAACGCAAACAGCAACTAATGGTGAAATATGGTGTGGGTTCATCAACTATTTATGACATTAAATCGCAAACGAAAAAGTTGCAGGATTACATGAAAGCCACGGACACCCCAAAGACCGGCAAATCGTCACACACTGCAGTATCATCGTGGTGCAATGATGGACAAAGTGTTATAGGAGTGGTTCAGCTTGAAAAGATCAGGAGTCACAATTACAGGCCCAATGCTACAAGAGAAAGGGCTTGATCTAGCTAAGAAGATGAGCGAGGAAGTGTGAGGTGGCGACGCGCGGCACGGTGATCAGCTGATCTTTGTTATGATAAGATGCATGAGTGTAGGGTGGTGATTGTGGACATAATTTAACTTCTATTCAAGTATCCGGCATGTCGGCAGTCCGTTGATGCCGGGTAAGAGGGATTTTACTGTATTGCTGAATGTTTTTGATTCCCCAGAGAAAATCTTTAACTACCTAATTATGGAAAGCAATTCTTGAATGTATTAATTGCTAAACTAATTTTCCAAGTAGTATCAAGTTACTATCCCCATACTAATCGATCAAGATTAGAAGACGAACCAGATGCTGAAGATAATTTCATATATCTTTTAGTAAGAATAAAAGAGTAGTTGACACAAAAAATAGCAGATGATAGCAAGAGATGTAACACTGTAGCAATGAGAAAGAGGCTTAAGGCAGTCAAATAGAGAAGAGGAATTGATGAGAGGAAAACTTTTGGTTCCACCCTGACTAAAAGAGCTGTCTGAGGGGAATCCCTCATACATATGAAGCATACTCCACACGTGGGCAGATAAGGCCTCTGTAAAGACTTAGCAGTTGGGATGAGAAAAACTACTAGAAATGACTTGGAACACCTAACTTTATAGAAACTGTTTTAGCTGCAGGTGAGATGTGAAGGTTCTCTTTTAGATGATAAGTAAAGGAGAGACCAATGCTAATCAATGTATAACATGGGGAAATTTGAGTGTCCTTGAAGAAAAGGGGATACATAGTTGTTTGAAAGGTTGTATTGAGTTGATAGATATGAGGAATTTTCAGTTTTGAGGCGCTGAACAACACTGCTCCAATCAGAAATTTAAGTGTCAACAAAGTATTCTCCCTTAACTTTATGTTTGGTAAATGGCCAAGATTGTTATTAATAAATTTGATATTTCAGAATTCTCAAATATATATAAGCTTTCTGATGAGTCAGTCAAGCCAATAATCAGTTACACGATAGCCATAGAAGAAAAACTTGAGCCATACTGCTAAAACACTAACTAAGCAAAATAAATATTATGAAATGAGGAAAGACATTTGACTTAAAGATTTGGAATTGAAGTTCATGTAAGGTATAATAAAATGCAAGAAAAATGTTCCAGCTTGAGAAAGACTGGCTTGTACCTAATAATTTAAACACTACAATATTTTGTAATACCTAGTGTTAACCCATTCAGGAGTGATGGTGTTACTTGGTTTAAGCTTAATATTAATGGGGTTCTGTACCAACAGTGATAACTTGAAAATTGAAATTGTATGAAGTTATGTTAGGTTTTATAAATTCCACATTTTTGCACAGGAGCATGTACCTGCAACCTTCTGACCAAATACTGTTTGCATCATCTGCAGGAGATGCTTCTGCTGTATCTTACCTTTCCAGATTTCACAACATTGGGAGGAACCATACTATGCTGGTGTGAGGCAGTGGTCTGATATCTTCAGCAGATCACAGCACATCTATCTCCTACCTGTCAGCAATGTTGGTAAGGAATGCATTTTTTGGTATTCCAAAAATCTGTAAGTACTGTAGTTATGTCTTTGCTGTACCCAGTGAATTGTGATGGAATCACCATTCTTCTTCTAAGGCCTTGTCCACAAGGGTGAGCTTTGCTTGGTAAAATTTGCCACTTTGCAGGCTAAGCCTGTTGTGCACATTTTGCTGCTGTTCAAATGACATTGGATGTACAGTCAAAGCCTGGGAATGACTGAAACCAGATCCAGTGGTGTATGACAACATGGAATGTAGGACACACAAGAAGAAAATTGCATTGTTATAGCAATGTGCACCAAGAAAAAATCAACAAGGAGAAAAAGATGTGTAATAAGTGGCTTTAAAGAAGAGAAGACTTAGTCATATAACACTAATACAGGAATTAAAACATGTACTAGAAGCAGATTTTGTCAATTACTTGAGAATGGATCCTAACTCATTTTGTAAACTTCTATGAGAATTGCATCTGGTGGCATTTTCATACCAACAAGCAACAGGCAAAGCCTTGATACTTTGCTGAACATTATGCAAAACCCATTCAGAGTTTTGCTTGCTCTCTGTTTCTGATGTTAAACCAAACAAAGTTTGCTCGTATGGACAGGAGTCATGTTCCTCAAGGATTTCACTCTCTCAACTTCTTGTGGCTGCATACTGTACTTATAGTGTAGTAGTAGTGAGTTTTATTATTGTAGTGCTTACAATAATTTATAATGTTATAGATGTCACACATTACAGTGTTTTACCAAGTAAATTTTAAGGTTTTGAAAGGTGGGTAGTGCTCCTACAGGCTAATTAAAGATAAATAATATACTTGAGTACATAGGTAATAACATTCCTAATGTGATAGTAATCATAATTATATTAATATAGGTACCTCTCAATTTACACAAGTGGTCCATTCTTGAGGAGGTTGCTTATAGCAAAAACAACATTAATCAATTATTCAAAGAAACTCATGTATGATATCTGTTAGGCACTCAAAGAAATATTGCAATGAGTGAAAACTAATGTAAATAAAAAATTTGTTTGGAATTTGGATCTCGTTTAAATTTTTAAAATGTGGAAAAGAAATGTGTAAAAAGAGAGGTACCTGTACCTGTAGTGCAATAATTCTTATTGCTTTTTCTGCTGTTTGAACAGCATTAATATGACTAAATCACATAGAATAAATAGGGATGTGTACATGAAATTTCTTTTTAAGGAAATATTGTAAATGATTGTTCTGTTAACTCTCTTGTGAGTGCCCTCTACCTCCCATAGCTCATTCCCCCCTCTGTCTCTCCTCTTCCTCCTTTTTGGGCAGCCAGGGTTCTTTCTCCCAGGGATACCAGTGTCCCTGCTCATGGCTGACCTAGCTGGTTGGGGTGGGGCTTGCAACCTCTGGTCGGGGTAGGGGCTATAGGTGCGGGCAAGCCTCTGGCCATTGCCTGGATCCAAGTATGCTGGGGGGTCCGACCGTGCAGACTTCTCAGGTGCTTGGTAAAAGAACCATAAAGAAAGCAATGTTGTTGGTCAAAGTGAGCACATCTCTTCATGATGTTACGCATGAATATCTAATACATGAAAAAAACGTCGCTCAGGTGGCTGAATCTACAATTAAAATCTTTTTGTATAATTTTCCTACAGAAATTTATAAGCAGCAGCAGCAGCAGTAAATTCAGTAATGTATATATATATATATACTCAGAAAATAATAGGTTACTCACTTGTGTAGATAAAATCTTTTGACCAACTCAACCTGATAATAAATAAATAATTTTAGTGTTGGTATTCTTTTTTCATCTATACTAATATGAAAATATTGAACATATGCATATTTTTGACGTATAGGTTAAAACATGATTGACTATTTCAGTATCAAGGATGATCTGCGACAAGAATTGCCCTGCACCAACACTGAACTCTCCAGCTTCTACAGAACAGGAGGCTGTTCTCTAAACGTCACACATCAAAGAGGAAGATGTAACACGACTCTCAGATGGTAGTTTATTATGCAAGTCATCAAAATACAAGGCAGCTCTGAAGAAAACTGGCTCATATGTGGGCATGTGGCACGATCTGCGTAACATCAGTGAAGACCATTTTGATTACGGGAGTCAGCACACAGATGGCTGGACTGCCATTAGAGAGAGCTGTGAGGAAAGAGGTACGAATCAGGATTAGAAGAGAACGGTTAGTTATGCAAAAATATATAATGAGGGGAGTGTATGAGGGAATAGATGATGGTAGGAGTTATGACATACTGTACTTAGTAAAATTTTGGATTTACCAGGTACCCCATCCGAGGCTCTTAAAAAAGGTTAGGGCGTACAGGATGGGATAGATGGGAAGATATTAGGATGGATAAAAGCATGGTTAATTGATAGGCATCAGAGAGTTCTAATAAATGTCTGGGGCTGTATCCACGAGGTCATAACAAACAAAGATGGCCGCCATCAGCCCTAACTTGCTCGCCGTCGGCCTTAGTGTCGTCCATAGCGCTAAGAGTGGGTCGACCGTTTTAGCAGTGCTAGGACCGACAGAGCTGAATGTAAACAATCATCATGGCTGCGCCACAAGAGCATCCACCACACCAACCAAGAAGAAATCGCTGTAGAAGGGATGTGTTAAATGAGCTTAGTGATGCTGAGCTCATCAACAGGTACAGATTCGACCGGGAAGGTATCATATATATTACCAATCTTGTGAGGGAAGCCCTGTGCAGTGAGACCAGTCGGTCAAACTCGCTCACCCCAGAGATGAAGGTTATCATAACATTGCGCTATCTTGCCACTGGGAAAATGCAACAGTGTAGCAGTGATGACCTTGGCCCCTCCCAGTCCAGCATCAGCAGAACCATCACACAAACCATAGATGCCCTCGCAGGTCCCGATGTCCTCAAGAGATTTATATTCTTTCCTGTCACTACAGATGCAGCTGAGAGAAATAATGAAGACTTCTTGACCATTGCCAATTTCCCTAACATCATAGGTGTCATTGATGGAACTCACAGAAGAATTGTGGCACCGAAGGAACAGGAAGAAGTGTATGTGAATCGCAAAACAGCACAAGAGAAGTACGAAATATTCCTGAAGAGGTATCGAGAAGGTGTCGAAAGATGTGTACCAAAATACAAACTATAGGATAGCAAATACACCTGGTATAATGCTAGATGCGCAGAAGCGAAGCGAGCAAAAGACAGAACTTAGAAATAACTGAAGAAGCAGAGGAATGAAATTAATAGAGAGAGATATAATGAAGCAAGGAATGAGTATGTCAGGATAAGAAGAGAGGAAGAAATAGCTTTTGAAAAGGATATAGTAAAGAAATGTGGAGATGAACCCAAACTCTTCTATAAATACGTAAATGGAAAAATGAAATGTAAAGGAACCATAGACAAGATGATAAAGGAAGGAAAAACATACCAAACAGCAGAAGAGCTCAGTGAAATTATGAATGAGAGCTTCAAGTCAGTATTCACAGTAGAGGAGCAATTTATAGAACCAAACACGACAGAGGCAGAGGGGGGTCTCAAGGAGGTTGAGGTGCAGAAGCAAGACGTTGGAAGATTGTTAGAAAATCTAGATGCAAGAAAAGCAATGGGACCAGATGGAGTGTCAGGCTGGACAATAAAGGAATGCAAGGAGCAATTAGTACAGCCAATTTGGGAAGTGATTACAAGCTCAATAAAGGAAGGGAGGGTGCCAAAAGAGTGGAAGAGGGCCAACATTGTGCCTATATACAAAGGAGGAAAGAAGACTGACCCGCTGAATTATAGACCTGTCTCACTAACAAGTGTGGTCAGCAAAATATGCGAGATACTAATTAAAGAGAAGTGGGTGAGATACCTGGAGGACAACAACGTTATATCCAATAGGCAATTTGGGTTCAGGCAAGGGAAATCATGTGTCACAAACCTGCTAAGTTTCTATATGCAAGTAATTGAAGACAGAGATGGGTGGGTAGATGTTGTCTACCTAGATATCAAAAAAGCATTTGATACAGTTCCACATGAGAGACTTATGGAAACTAAAGCACACAGGTGGACTACGGGGGAAACTATTAGAATGGATGTAGGATTATTTGAAAGATAGAGAAATGAGAACGGTGATCAGGGAGGAAACTGTAACAAGTGGAGTACCGCAGGGGTCAGTCCTAGCACCCATAATGTTCCAAATATATATAAATGATATGCAGTGTGGCGTGCCCAGCTACATGAATATGTTTGCGGATGACGCCAAATTAATGAGAGTTATTAAAAACACTGTTGACTGCCAGGAGCTACAGGGGGACATAGATAAGATCGATGAATGGAGTAAGACGTGGAAACTGGCTTTCAATGTAAAGAAATGTCACGTGATGGAGATAGGCAAGAGCAAGAGAAGGCCAAAATGGAACTACAAGATAGGACAGGAGGAGATACGTAAGACAAAAGAGGAAAAAGACCTAGGGGTGGTGATACAGGATACACTGAACCCAGAGCAGCACATAAATAAACTATTTGGATCAACATATAGAATGTTAGCCAATATTAGGGTGGCTTTCCATTACATGGACAAGGACATGATGAAAAGAATTCTAACCAGTATGATACGTCCAAGATTAGAATATGCAGCAGTAGTGTGGTCACCACATGCAAAAAAGGATATAAGGAAACTAGAAAGGATCCAAAGAGTAGCCATGAAAATGGTACCAGAACTAAGCGAGCTGACATATGAGGACAGATTAAAAGAAATGGGACTGCCAACTCTACAGGACAGAAGAGAGAGAGGTGATCTAATAACTCTGTATAAGATAGTAAATGGTATTGAAAAGCTAGATGAGCAAAACCTGGAGATGGAAGAAAACTAGACAAATGAGAGGACGCTCAAGGAAAATCAGAAAAAGTTGTGTCTAAAGGATACAAAAAAGTACAGCTTTCCACATAGAATTGTGGACACCTGGAATGGATTGAAAGAAGAGGTTGTTACAGCAACCAATATCCATAAGTTCAAGGAAATGTTAGATATATGAAGATATGGAGACAGGACACTATGAGCCCCACTCGAACCCTGTATAATACAACTAGGTAAATACACACACACACACACACTTGTCTATATCACAAGAATAAATTAAAAGTAACCATTAAAGATAAAATATTCATACTAACTCTATACGAAAATATCTATACTAACTCTCTTAGTCACTTAAATCTTACTCCACATATTAATTCAGAACAGAAAATCACGCATTTGATAATCACAAACAAAGAAATTCAAAAGGAAAAAAAAAGCAAGAAATTATTTGATGGTGACCACCAGCCTAACAGCCTACACTTCTCACATAGGCTATCATTTCATCTATTTTTTCATGTATTTACTTAGTATAGTTTTCCCTGCATTAAAGTGTCAATGGAAGCAGGGAATGGTAAGGGGAAAAAAAACTTGTAATAACATCTCTATTCAATGTTTCTTTAACCTTTTCACTACAAAGAAATGTTTTCCCCACACCGCTTCTGTTTGGGTCGACAGTAAACAGACCAAAAATTTTCACCACTACAAACCCTTCACTAAAACACGTAGTACTACAAGACACTATTAAAACACTATTAAATCACTGTAATATAAAATTTTACAAGTAATATATTCATTGAGGGGTGAATTAAAATGGCTACTCATCGCTATGGGGATAAAACTCATCTTCCCTTCACCGCTCATTTTTCACAACAGCGCCATTATAACACAAACGCACCAAACCCACAAAATTCACTAATATATCGTTCTACATGTAATATATTCACTGGGACGGAGTTAAAAAGTGTAAATGTCAAAATGAGATACGTATTGTCCATACCGTAACCTGATCTCCGCTGCCTTCCCCACGATCACACAGTGGCCTCAGATCATCACTATTTCAGTAATAAAACACTATCACAAGACACACACGAACTGACCAATACAAAATCACTGTAATATATCGTTCTCCAAGTAATATATTCACTAGGGACTGAGTTTTGAGGCGTAATTGTCAGTCTAATATGTGAAATGCGGTGCACCATCTTACGTTCCGCTTGGCTTTGTGACCAGACTGGCGTATATCACCGATATTAATTAATTACAAGGCAAATATAAGACATACGCACTAACCAATATATCATTCTACAGGTATTATATTCACTCAGGGGAGAGTTTAAAAGTGAAGATGCCAAAATGAGATATGATGACTGTCCTCTGTAACCTTAACACCACTTTGCCTCCGATATTGGCGTCACATCATCGCCGCACTAAACACGATAGATTCAATGCAATATATCATTCTATAAGTATTATATTCACTGGGATCCAATTTCAAAGGTTATTTATCGTTTTGGGGGAAATACTACTTAGCTCCCTTGCGTTGTCAACAAACCCGGCATACCCTCATCGCTATTAAAATACACACACGCACTAAAACCACAAAATCCAATGTAATCCGTCTTTTTCCCGCTATTAGATTCACTGTGGGCAAATTCAAGCGGTACTTACAGATCTGAGAGGGAAAATGTATATTCGCTGCCGGCTCTCCCCCACCACCGCCATGTTCATGTCCACCGTAATCCAGCAGCACTATTTTTGGTTATTTGTGGTGATTTCAGAGTGTTTTGATGGACAACACTGACACAACACCAGTGGGGACACCTCAACACTTACCTTGCATACTCAAAAGGGTGATTGCACTCCTGAAATGCAGGGAAAATGGAAAAATATGGAGGCTGGGGTGTGTATGTTTCTCTTCCAGGACGTTGAAGTTTAATGGCGGCGTTTGAGGAAGGAAGGCAAGAAGCTGGACGCTGATTGGCTCCTGGGGTGTTCAGCTGACTAGACTTGTGACGTCAAGCCAATCAGAAGCCGATACGTCACAACTTTTTACCTCCAAAGACTGTGTTTCTTGGAATCAGTGGGAATTACTGGGAATCCACTGTACTATACCCAATGCTGTATGTTTCTTGGTGGGAATTACTTGGATTCAGTTGGAATTACTGGGAATCTACTGTACTACACTCAAGGCAGTGTGCTTCTAACTGGGAATTACTTGAAATTTGGGAATTACTGGGAAATCTACTGTACTACACTCAAGGCAATGTGTTTCTAACTGGGAATTACTTGAAATCAGTGGGAATTACTGGTAATGTACTGTACTACACCGAAGGCTGTGTGTTTCTTGGTGGGAATTACTTGGAATCAGTGGGAATTACTGGGAATCTACTGTACTACACCCAAGACTGTATATCTAGTGGTAATAGTGATATACAATTTACGGCCAATGTTAGTGTGTGAGGTGGCGGGGCGACGGCGGCGGACAGAGCATGCCTGCCTGAGTCACCACCATTTTTCAAGGCCACAGAGACGTCCAGCTGTGCTTAATGTCATAATAAGGTGGGAGTGTTGGTAATCCGTCACCGGAACCACAGAAATTAGGTTTGTTACACTTCAACCCACACCCACAAACACCACTGTCACACCGCGGCCACCGACACAACACTCACTTGCAACACACAAGCACGCCACGCCTCGCACAGCCCGCGCCGCCCACTGTCCCAGGACATACAAACACGCCACGCCCCTCACCGCCCGCGCCGCCATCTGCCCCGGCACACACAAGCACGCCCCGCACCGCCTGCGCCGCCCACTGCCCCGGGACACCCATAAACGCCCCAAGCCCCCCTCGCCGCCAACTGCAGCATGCCCAGGACATACAAGCACGCTACCCTCCACCCCGCACTGCCCACTACCCCGGGACATACAAGCACGGCCTCAAGAGAGAGAGAGAGAGAGAGAGAGAGAGAGAGAGAGAGAGAGAGATTTAACACACAAATGCTTCACTCACTCATTCATTCACTCACTCACTGTTTCAGATCAAGGAAATGTATGAAGCTAGAAAGACAATTGATAATTATGATCATGTTTGAAATATAAAACATCATAATATGTATATAGTTTTATTTTCTTTTTACAGAGTATCAAAACCGTGCATTATTAGATGGATTATTTTCAGTATACCTATGAAAATATATGGCTAATACATGGCATAGAGCATTTGATTCAGCACTTTTGTCGTATACAAGCAACAAAAATATTTCGATCATTATTATAATCGTATCTATCTCATCTACATTATTACTGGGTGATATAAAATTAGAAAAATATGGTGCACTCAACAGCTGCACATGTTAAGCGCATGTAAAGCATATGTAGTGGGGCAGATGGTGGAATTGTACCTCACGTAATGGGAGTTAATGGGTTGAGTGTGGGTTGTTATTGGTGTTGATATGGTGTTTAATGGGTTGAGTGTGAGCGGTTAGTGTTGATGTAGTGTTAGTTACAATAAATGCATAGTCAGAGGGTTGATCTTTCTCTCACACACTCCACCAATGCTATCAGAC
>CM035197.1:4764763-4804763 GCA_020233015.1 Callinectes sapidus
TTCTTTTTTGTGAGTGTGTTTTCTAAATATTAATGAACGCCTATAACACTGAACAGTTAAAGGATATAACTCTAAATGCAAAGGAATGCCAAATAGTAACGATTAACTATTTAGATCTAATAATAAAGTATGTGAGATGTAAATATACTATGTTTGATTTGTCTGCACTACAAAGGTATGTATAGTGTATGTAACCCATACGAGAGAGAGAGAGAGAGAGAGAGAGAAGATAGAGAGAGAGAGAGAGAGAGAGAGAGAGAGAGAGAGAGAGAGAGAGAGAGAGAGAGAGAGAGTGGTGGATGCATCATGGGACAAAAAAGAAAAAAGAAATTTAAATGAAATCAAAAGACATCATCATTTTGTAGCAATCACTAATAATCTGTAGTAAGGAATTGTTTTAAGGAACATTTACTTGGTAAAATGAAAAATTAATTTTGAAACATTATGTTCCTCTGAGATAATTTCTTACTAAATATTTTTAGTGATTGCTGAAGCACATCTTGTACTTTTTTTCTTTTTTTCCATGACAGACGTATTTTCTACAAAACAAAGACAATCTGAAGCACATTAAGATATGCACCTCTTACAAACAGAAAAATATTGCAACTAACTCACCGACTTGAGGTACGACACACTTCTTGCAGTGAATAAACATGCTAGCAATCATATCAATGTGTTTGAAGTCAGAACAATATAATATCAAAACAAAGACACATGAACAATTGCTCAACATTAAAGCAGATGAGTGGTGAAGGGCCATCCTTTGCAAGCAAGTACTAGGTATGAACCCAGTCTTAAGAAAAGTATGGACTGATGTTCAAGTCAGAGGTGATAGTGGGAATATAGTGTCAAAAGATGTGCTGCACATCAAGGGTACAATGTCACTTTCTAAGTAAAGAGTACATAGCAAAAGGGGATGACACTATGATGCATGGGAAAGGTGATTAAGAATAAGAACCATTTAGATTGTCACCTATAGAGGAAAAACTATATTTTTATGCTCAGTAGAGAAGAAAACTAAATTATCTACCTACACTTTATTTTGTTCCTGTACTCATTAGTGATACCACATCTCAGTTGCTGCTCCTAAGTGCTGCATGTTATGTTATAAAAACACATCAAAACTGTAAATAAAAAATCTCCAAAAAGGATTAAATACAGCAAGCAATCTCTTCTCTATATTGAGCAAAACAATAAAAACTATCAATCAAAAATATAGAAAGAAACTTGTGAAAAAAAAACCTATTCAAAGCTTTACTGAGTGTCATAACACAAGATTATGAGCATGCGATCACGTATACCCAAGCCTGTGTCTTCAGTTAACTCAGTGTTCTTTCATGGGCATAGTGCTGACTCACCCAAGACAAAAACCACTTTTTGTAAGCTGAGACTCCATGAAGAGGAAAATAAACTAAGTGCATGATTTTGTTTGCACTCCATGGAACATGGTCCTCTTCAGATAACAGACATTTGGCCATCTGTACTATTTTAAACTAACTCTACTGAAGGTTATTTTCAAAGGTATTTTTCATAATTTTAATGACAGACTATAATGAGGTTCTGCACTGTCAATATAAAAAACACCCATAATAATCCAAAGCACTTCCAACTATACAACCTCAGTAAAGTTCTGCAACTTTAGCAAGCTGCTAAACATTTTGGGTATAGATAAGTGATGTTATGTACCTCATGGTTTCTGTTCAAAAGCAACACAATCCAGAATAGAATGTTGGCTGCCTAAAAGCAGCAGTTCCCATCGAGTAGTCAGAATTAATTGTTCTTTTTGAGAAACATGATTGGGAGTGTGATGATGTGAATGGTCTGAATATCAGTCATACATCAGACCAATACTGTATTACTATCTATCTCACACTTGTTCTAAAAGAATTTCCCTGAAGAGGGTGACTGTGATGGCATTTTGCATGGCAACAGTGACTCACAAAATGACAACAAGGAAACATTAGGACAAACTCAGATAAGAGTGATTTATGTAGCCATTATATTAGCAACAACTGGTGCTTCATGACTAGCAGACACACCAAAATACAAGGAATTTGTGTAGTGACTATATTGGTTATATTAGCATCAACTGTTACTTCACGACTGCCAGACAAGCCAAAATGATAAGAATTTTATGTAGTTGTTATAATAGCAACAACTGGAGCCTCATAGCTAGCTAGGCTGAGGCACATCAATATCTCAGACCCAACACCAGCAGTTTTCACACCAGTAGCAGCCTCACACCAGGGTTACCAATATCCAGGCCAAACCATGGATATAGTGGCATCACAAGTTTCTCCACCGCCCATATTATGCCTCAGACATGCCCAGACTACATAAGAATTTTTCCATGTCAAGTGGAAACATTATTGTAAATTCCCACGAGTCAAAAAAAACAAAAGCAAAGTACCTCTGAGTGCTCCCTACAACTGAGCTTTGGCCAATGCCAATCACCATTCATCCATGAAACTAAAGCCACCTGTAAGGGGCAAAATTAATAATGCATTTGTGAATTCCTCTCACCACTTTTAGAATAAGAAAAATTAACATGGTTGGATAGGTCACCACCCACCTACTCTTTAAGCAGAATATAGAAGGGAAAGAAAGTATACAAAGCATGGCAATGAGTATGGTAAAAGTAACTATAAAAGCTCAAAGCACTAGCCTGAAATAGAGGGATGGCAAATCCAAGTCTATCATGTAATCCTCAAGATGAGGTAAATTACAAAATAGACATGAAAACAATGTCATGTTACTTTTAATGCAACTGATAAGCATGTATACTAGCTTCCTCATCCTTTCAGCAGCCATGCCTCTCTGCTACACTCATAACTCCAATTCCCTGCTATTAATCTATACACATGTTACTACAGTACTAACTCACCCAAGAATGTATGTCTTGGAAATAGATTTATGTGCTTTACTTGAAGGTTTGTTTGGTTTTAATAAAACAATCCAATTTTGAGAAATTGAACCTATGCCATTTGGCCTGAGGTCAAAATTACATGTAACTTCAATACACATCAAGAGCTATAATTCAACCTGGAATACAACCAAAATTCATCTATGTGACTTTCTCTTGGTTGCTCTCACTCATGTGTGTCCTATATTGTCATCCATCACTCTAGTACAGACTTTCACAGTTTCAAACATAACTTTTCCATAGACATGGGCTGCGGGGAGGACGTCGATGATGATGAGTGTGCAATACGAGCTGAAGTGTGCTCGGGCATCTTCCCTGACCCTGATACAGACTCAACAAATTCTAGTGAGCCCCTACCACTGGACTTCCAGGCCTGCCTTATTGCCAACCAACCCCCACAACTCCCCAGGCAGCCAAACTTTGCACCCATGTGTAAGTACAATATACGGTACAGTAAATCTTTATAATACAGCTTCTTTAGATACAAACACGCGACTCACATATGTATCATGTTGAATGGTCAGTAACCATAATGCACATGTAGAGAAACAGTGTGGCAACTGTGGAGTATGTCTGTAATAACACTTTAGAGTGTGGCAGAAATTTGAGATTTTCTAAGTCTAACTGTGCAATTTTTTAGATGCTTTATTACGTTAGGTTAGGTTTATCTTTGGTTAGGTTAGTATTCTAGCAGGGGATCTGAGGCAGTACAGGCAACCCTGCTAGGATAGGTTACTAGAAGAATTTGGAATATTAAATTGTGGGTGATGGGAGAGAGTGAGAGGAACAAAGACATATTATAAATGATTATCATGCACAATGGTGCACAATTCTGGTAATAATTTATGATACATCTGTATTCCCACCATCAATCTCTTAATATTTTGAATTCTTCTAGTAACTTATATACTAGCCAGAGGAGCTGAGTCCCCAAACCCCACTTGGAGATTACAAGAGCCTACCCTAGCAAAAAACCTAAAAAAATTACACCACTAGGTTTAGAAAATTTCAAATTTCTGCCATGCTCCTAAGTGCTATTATAGACATACTACACACTTGCCACGCTAATCCTCTACATTTATGGTATGGTCACAGACCATTCTACATGATACGTGATTTTCATGCTTGTATCTGAAACGGCTGTATTATAAAGATTTACCATATTATTTGGTTAGATTCATTTTCATTACAAAACATTATTTATTTGGTTGGTTGGGAGAGTGACATGGATCGTTAAAAAATGCAGCAGAATGAAGTGGTCTTACCTTAGAATAATTAAGGAAAGGTTTTTTTTTTATCTATTTTTTTTTTTTAATACCAATTACTTCCTACTTACTTTTTATAAGTCGACTTTTTTTTTTTACACACTCCTTGTATCTTCACTGGAGACCGTGTGTCCCTGGGCCTGGAGCAGCACAGCAGCACAGCAGCACAGGTCCTGGGCGAAGGAAGGCAGCGTCATTTAGTAGGCTAGCATTATCTCCTGGCGGTGGTGGTTTGAGCAGCGCGTGAATCAACACCATGGCACACAGCCACACATGCAATCTTCGTGATGTAATCGGAAAATAACGAATCTTCAGAAATGTTGTGGCTGGATTAAAGTCGACTCCAACCTATATCCAATCCTCCTTGACCCGCACCACACAGTACAGAACGAGCGGCATGTCACTGCACTGCAGCTGACGCGGCGCCGCGGCAGGTTTCATTCACCAAGAATATCCTTGGGTTTCACCGTTCCACTTGCTGCTTCAATACACTAGACGTCGTTTGTGTAAAACTTCAAATGCCAAAAAAGGACTAAGAGAAATGATTTTATCTATTAGAGTGAAAGGTGTGTGTGTGTGTGTGTGTGTGTGTGTGTACTATTTTACACTATTCAGCCAACAAACTTCAAATGGAACTTTGGTAATTCTGGAAAGAATTTATTTAGGTACCTACGTACTTACAATCCTCTTTGATTACACAGTTTTTACGTACTGTTGCATTTAGTCTTATTACATACAATTTTCAGTGTTATTGCATCTGCTCTCCCACTGCAATCCTATTTGATCTTAGTACATTTCCATAGATATATAACCAAAGTCATTTTCAGTAATATCACTTACTATATATAGTCAAACGCTTTGTGGGAAGTCTACCAGAACCACACGCTCTCAGAGATGAATATACGTACCGCTGCATTAGTCCTTTTTTTTTTTTTTTTTTCACCTGGAGTTATCAGTGTATGGAAGAACAGTTGTTACGCATGATATCCAAAATGAAAATCACTCTTAATTAATGCATGATACACTACTTTTAATATTTACCAAACTTCCATCTCGACAGGATTCAAGTAAATCACACGAGAAAACTCACCCAACTTACGATCAGTCATAATTTCTTTAGTGAGACACGGCAAATCTTGTGTTAAATTTTAAAATTTGAATTTGTGTTGTTAAATACCTCTTTTTTTTTTTTTCTTCTTTTTTTTCTTTTATACTCGACATAAGTTTGTAGATAATTATTTTCTCTTCACTAATGCAATTTTACCTATCTTTTATATTGAACTTTAACTGAAAACGACTCCACCCAGAATGTCACATTTAGGTTACTAAAACAGCTTTATATGTTCTGTTATCTATGCTTTTTTTTTTTTTTTCCTCCCCCAAGATACTAATTATTTGTTGAGTAGAATACACATCCCATGCATGAAGGGACTTAACTCAGAAAATTATCGTAAATTATGAATGATGAAGTCAAAAGTTTTTGTTGGATTTCAATGAAATAGTTCATACGTAGTTAACTGCTGCTCTAACAACTATCCCCACTCCCAACAGCCTTGTTTTAGAACGTCAATTTTCACCATTACAAGCTGCAACTCAGTGCGATTTTAGTCATAGTTTCTGAAACCTTCGTCTGAGTTTCTTCACAAATAAAAACTGGAAGATTAAGAAAAATTATAACAGGACACAAGAAATTATTATATTCACATTCATATGAGGATTTCAGTAAATGAACAAGTGGAGAGAACTGTTTTTCATTGATGATGAAAAGTTAGGAGAACACATTTAAATAAATAAATAATACTGCGAGTTGTCACCAATAGTGTAATGGATAGCACGTCCAACAGGCAAGCCTAGAGGTTCCATGCTGTGCCCGCTTTTCTGATGAGGCTTTCCAGCTTTAACAGATATGTATTGCAATGATAAAATATGAATAACTTAAATAAAAACGCAGATACAATTCAAACATAACAACAGAATATAATCAAATAGTGTATAGACTACTATTGTAGTGTCCATTCACAAAGACATACACATCACTGTCATTATATATTATGTACTATAATTCGTCTTTTCCTTTTCTTTTTTTTTTCTAGTGAACTTACCTGTCATTCCAATGCCAATGTCCGACATGGTTCCATTTCGTTTCTGTGCCCTCAATGTTACTGGCCTGGTAAGTCTTATCCTGCTTGCTTGATGTGGTGTGACTGAAGTGCAAGTGGTGAGGCACAGAGCCATGGTGTGAGCTTCTAGCAGTGTGTAGCTGAGTATGTTGTGGTGTTTAGTTCCAGTGGTGAGATGCAGCACACATCCTCATGGTGTAGACATGGAGAGATGTGGCTGGCTGTTTTTCAGTACTATAATTATATCTGTAATGATACAATGGTGCAATGTAGTTAATTGTGCCTGGGATGGTAAGAAGCTGTAATGAAAAGAAAAAGTGGAAATTTATCTTCAAGGGCAGTTAATTATTTTCTTACATACATTAATGCAAATTTTGAATGCACAAGATCACATATTGCTACCATTCTGTTGATGGGATGTATAAGCCACTATACTTTCTTTTTTTTATACAATAGTTTTTAATTTTGAAACCACACAAAGCTTGTGATAAATACCTTTTAGACATCTATGAAAATATATATAGGTCCGGACATTCTTTTGGGGAGAGTTGTGTTGATTGTAACAACTATATTCCTGCTATGTTGTAAAGCTACAATACCTATTATGCAAACTGGGTTTTTTTTTAAGTGTTCTTCTACTATGCAGCTCAAGCCAGACATGACAGTCAACCACACTGCTATTAGTGGCTTCCTGAGGACCGTGGTGCCCCCCGATGTGTCAGCAGATGTGGTAGTATCTGCTGTGTCTTCCTGTCCCAACCCACTGCTGCACTCCCTGACAGCCTTCATGCACTGCCTGCGTGCTGCTTGTTTGATTCTAACGACATCTGATATGATACCCCCAAGGCCTACCCCATCCCTCATCATTTCACCTTATTCTGGAGCACCTTAGCCACGTCATCTCATCCTAGTCACATTCCTAGCAGTCATCTTATGCTCTCTCTCTCTCTTTATATTTCATCTATCCTTGTCACATCATAGTATCTTTTTTCTCAATTTTCTTCCCAAACTTTTCCAATGTCCAGACAGTTTTGTCATCATCTCCATGACCCCATTATTTTTTATGCATGCAAACATACCATCACACTTTAGTAACAAGGAATAACTGATCTGATGCTTTGGTTTTGTTTTCATTCAGAAGATAAGACCAGATAGATAACAATGGCTTATTTCAATAAAAAATTGCATGCATATTTTCTTTATTGGAATTCATCAATGTGACATAAAAAAGTTTCTTGTTCACACTACCAGCATTCTTTGCAGCAAATTCACATAGATCATTAACTTCCTTGGCATTGGCATCACAAGTCTAGTCTCCACTATTGTGATGCCAATCAACCATAGCATCTTAACATCTAACTCCACTGATGTATCTATGAATAAAAAGAAAACAAGATCTCTGGTTTCTCCAGGTGTTCTGATTTCACATCCTGCAATTATAATGTACATACAGTGTTTGCCACCCCTGCCTTTCTCCAATATGACAATGCCTAAATTTCTATTTGTAACACAAATACACTGCAACTCAAAAAGTAAACATACATATGATTAAAGGTTAGATGATCATTCAAATATGAATTACAAATAATTACACTACTCATCAAAAGTTTAAGCCATGTACATCACACATGTTGCAGCAGGTTCAAACTGTGGGGTAAAAAAATCTTACTTTTAATACTTTGCAGGGCACCCCATGCACTTCTTCACCACTCTCAGATAGTGTGGCAATGACAGAGCACAATCCTCCAGCTGTTGGGTGGGTATGCAGCCCAAGCCCAAATCTCCCAGTCTGGCTTAGGCAAGGTGCTAACATCCTTCTCCTGTAAATTCCATTTGACCATCTACCAAGGATTTTCTAAAGGATTTAAGTCTGGGCTATTTCCAGGCCAATCATTAATGAATCTATTTCACAGTCCTTAAGCCAGTTTATAAGTTATAACAGTTGGGATCACAAACACAAACACAGGATACCTACCACAAATCCACTATCACAATGGCAGTGGTCCTGAGCAAGTAGCAATACACTCTTCTCACTACCACATAACCACAGCCATGTGAGCAGGGTGTGGTGATGTCATGTTCACAGGACACCACTTTACCAAAATTCAAGCACCCTGATCAGGGTCTTTCTTTTTTTGCCATAATTTTGCTATGCTCTAGACTGACAGGCCCAGACTTTTGCCTAAGCTGGAGAGGGGAAATTCAGGCTTGTTGGGCTGCAATACCCACGCAACAGCTGCAGGATCTTGCTTCGTTATTGCCACATCATCTGAGAGAGATGAAGAAAAGTAAGTGGTTCCCTACAAAGTATTAGAAGTAGGGCTCTATGGGTTTTTCAGAGTTTGAACCTGCCACATGTCTGATGCACACCCAGCCTCAACTTTTGACAAGTACTGTATAATTTAATTATTTAAAGTAAAGGAGCTACATAGTATGTACCAAAATTATATCAATACCCTGAATATGACCAAATGACTCAAAATATTGTTAAACACAAATATTGAACCATTTATGTTCTTAGCATACCCAGAAGACAAAGAAAAAAAGTCAAACAGAAAAATCTATGTCAGGAGAAAAGTCTTAAAATTATGTAGAAGGAAAAATTCAGCAAAATACTTAATCAAATACAACTGAAATAAATACTGTACTGATCTGCAGGAATAAAAAAGAAAAAGAATTAAAAGATAGAAAAATTTTGTACGAGAACATTGGATTAACCTTTGTCACTGTACCCGTTATGGACAAGTTTTCCTTTAATGAGGAAGATGTTGAGTGGGTGGCCAAGAGATACACAAAAATAGAAAACAGAGGCAGGTAGAGGTATTAAGAAGTACACAAATAAGTTAAAAACATTTTGATTGGAGACTAGTTGATAGAAACATGTAAAGAAAATACAGCAAAGTCATTTAGGATGGGATTGTGTTTAGCCAGGTAAGGAATAGGGAAGGGTGAATTTATGGGCAAATAAGAACATAATGTTCTTGAGGAGGCACAGAAGGATTCCTAAAGTGTGACAAGCTAAGGTCAATTAAGACATCTATGAGGGTGATGGAGATGGGTCCAGTCCAAGTGTCAGCATGATGAAGCAGAAGATGTCTGTGTGCTCCTCAATCTGCAGGAAAAATTACAATCACCATTGATTGAACAGCAATCATGACAAAAAGAAATACATATAATAACAATAGGGTAAAAAAAACTGTATTATGTTCTTATCTCCTTACATAATTTGTTCCACAAATTAAAATTCCCATCCACTTTCAATATCTCTTCCATTCTCTCTGTTTCTCTTGACATCCTTCCATCACCATCTTTCATCCCATTCATTTTGTTATTCACATTTATTCTCACTCTTCCCTCCTGAACCTCACTTCAATTAACCATGCTATAGGTGGCCTCACTGTATAGGTATGTATACTAGTATATATTATATGATTGGTTTATTAAACCTCGGTTGCTGAACTGAATTACTTCCTCAAGGCTGTTTGCAAATCAAAATGTTTGAAAATCAAAATAATTTCTGCCATAGGAATAAATGTGAAATAATCTATTCCTGGACCTCAGGGCTGCATTTGAGAAAGCAACTCAGCACACACTGCACTCCATGCAGCATTTATCCTGTATCAAATACTTATGAGTGCCTCTCAGCTGGAATAAACAAATTATTCTCATAACTGTAGCAATGGTATCTAACTGACAGCACATAGAAGTGTTATAAAAACTATACTGCAGGAGCACACAGGACCCATAAGCAATAGGAAGGAAAAGGGTTCACAAAAAGACTGCATACATTGACTTTCCTAGCCATGTTTATCATGTATCACTAGGTTCTCTGGAGGTGAGGCACATCTGTGATGCAATAAGCTGTAATAACAAATATGGTATCATAAATGTAGACCACTGTAAAAAAATTTCAAAGATGCTTTGCTGGTATGGCAAGTATCAAGAATCATGAGATTCCATAAGGTATTTGTTTGGACCACCATATTTGTCACCATGGGTGGTTGCAGCACAGAGGTGCTTCACCTCCAACAAAGTTAGTGATGCATGCTAAACATCATCAGAGCATGCAGTCTTCTTCTTCTTGTGATGCCTTTTTCTTTTTTGCTTATGGGTCTTGTGTTCCTGCAGTGTTGTTTTTATAACAGTTCCACCTACTGTCAGTGAGACACTGTTATTATAGCAACTACAGTACTTTATTTATTCCAACTGAAAGGTGCACAGGGAGCATGGGGTGTGTGCCAAGTCACTCTCTCAAACACAGCTCTGGGGTCCAGGATTGTATGGATTAATCTATTTCCTGTGGATTGTTTGGCAACTGAGTTATGATATGACAACTGAGGCAATTTTGAGCTTCACATTTCTGGGGATTAAGTGGATGACAGACTCAAATAGCAAATTCCTACAGCTTAAATTGTCTATTTGTCAAGCAGTTTTCTGTGATACTCACCACTTTGGTAGTGGGTTTGCCTCCACCATGTCCTGCCTTGGTCTCAATACGGATAAGGAGTGGATTTTTCTGACATGAGAGACAACCCACACGATACTGCAGCTCAGAGATAAACTTGAAGGAGTGTAGCGGCACTACTCGGTCATCATGGTCAGCAGTGAATAGTAGTGTGGCAGGATACTAAAGGAAGAAAGACACACACTTCAAGATAAAATAATATTACATTAATGTGTTTTCTATTTATCCAGCCACATTTCTATCTAAACTCTCATTGTAATGGCCACCATTTTTCAAATATGAATTCCATGTAACTTTTCAATAATCATTTTTTTCAAATGGGTTAAATAAAATCTCTTATTCTCATGCATAACTCATGAATACCTCAGCTTCATAAGAAAGGTAGATAGATAAGAAATTAAAAACCCTTATCATTTAACTTGTAAAAAAGAATATGATAAAAACTTTTCATTACAAACTATAGTTTCAAAGTATGTACTAAACCATCACATTCTACTGTGAAGTGAAAGGACAAAATGTGTGAATGGCATGTATGAGTGAGTGTGCTGTGTTTTTTTCAGGCCACCTCCTAGACCAAGGTATTACACAAACATATGAGCAACATGAAGTAATTCCACAATGCATTCACATAACTGTAGTGTGTCTTTGTTGTTCATGATGATTTAAAAACTAATAGTTTAGTATATCACATCTATAGTCTTGAAAAAAAAAATTCTTTGCCTGTTTACAATGATTATGTGCAATGGAACAAACTGAAAATTGTCAAGGCACTCAAACCAAACCAAAAATTTTGCTTAAAGGGCTTTCACAAAAATTTGCATGACCTAAGCAATAAAGGCCATAATGCCATACTAAAGAGGTCTACATCTCTCCATGTCATTGTGAAATGACTGATTTTATGGCTACATGATACTCTGCCAGAAGTGTTGCCCCATGCCTGTGCTCTCATGCTTTGGCATTCCCAAATTCTCAATACTATTAAGATGAGCCACCAATTATAAAGAAATATCTTACCCATGCACAGTAAATGACAACATTAATTTCATACCACTCTCAGGCATCAAATATCCTCCATAAGATACTCATAATATTTTTGTGGAAAAAATTAGCAAACTAGAGTACTGCAGGAGTTTGCACTACCTTTAGCAAATAATATTAGCCTATGAAGCCTCCAGATTGAATGCAACCATAAAATTTTCACCAGCATGTGAAAAACTTCTTAAATTTTAATGGCGAGTGACGCACTACCACTGATATTCTCAGTATCCCTGGGTGGAGAGGTATATGTGAAGGAATCAGCTGGCAGGTCATTGTGCTACTAGTTGGGTTTACGGGCTATGTTGTGGAAGGTGTTGCATCAGATGGGGGGGGGGGGGTCAGTGTGCTACTACATGTCAGATTATTGCTCTGGATGCCTAAGTTCTTTATCTTTATGCACAGGCTACTAAAATTGTTGTCATATAGTTGATGATTCCTCTTACCTGTCAAATAATATAAGCTTAAAAATATATTAAAGATTGCAGCCTACCATTTTATTTTAAAACATAAAATTATAATGACAAACAGAGATGCTGCCAGTGTCAAAAAAAAAAAAATTGAAATGAATTCAAAACAAAAAGGATAAAAATACTTTTTGCAAAGTTTTATCAAGCATCATCAAAACATTAGGGCAATCTCAGATCTGCCTGTTACACTTCATACAATAAAACCTAACATCAATTGCTTCAATGTCTTCCTGAGACTTCCCACTCGAAGGAATCTCATTCACACATTCCACGTGCCACTAGGTGTTACACAATACACACAGCACTCTCACTTTTGCTTTTGTTTCACATTAACATTTAGGACAGACTTCATTCACATATTCAACTAAATCGTCAGTCAGTGTATAAGACTGGCTCATCCACTGTCTGAAGCATTTCTCCTCCCTTTTTCTGCTTTCCTGAACTGCTTTTCTTTCCTTTTTCTCTTCTAATCTCTTTATTTCCTTACATTTTCCTTCCACTTTTCTTTTCCTCCATGTATTCTTTTTGCTTAGGTTCCCTGTTCCTTTACCTTTTTCTCTTCTCATTTTCTTTTTCTTTCAATTTTTTCCTTTTCCTCCTCTTTTTTCTTCCTCTGTTTCTCTTTAATCAATTGCCAGTACTCAACACCCCTTATTGAACATGACAATGCTGCAGTGGTCTTTTTTAATCCCTTTTTCTTTTGGAATGAGGGCAGAGTGAGGTAATCCTCAATATTGTGCATAGCATTGGCTTGATGTCATTCAGTAAAGACTAAAGTAAAGTAAACAGAATAAGAATACAATTAGAAATGTGTGGTGAAAAAATGAACCAGCGTACAAAAAAACGCAGGGTAGAATGCAAAGCTGACCAATGTTTTTATGGTGGGTGTACGTGCTATTCATCCCATCACTCATTTTTTGTGGCAAGGCATGTTTATCTTCAACCATTTAGCAGTCATGGATTGTAACAATGTATTAATTGACAAGCAGTGTTAGTTTTGTATCAAAACAGGAGGCAGTAACTAACACTGACATTCATATGTGTCATCAAAATCATTAGTAATGATGATTGAAATACAATTTACCTCTGTACTGTGTATAGATCCACTGGTTCTCTATCGCTGGCACAAGCAGGAATTGGGGCAGTACTGACAGTAGAATTAAAGTTTTGTTTTGTCTTTTCAACTCTGTTTATTTGTATAATGGGACCTAGCACAGACGCAACTAGTGCACAGACCCTCCACTACTGTATGCGATTTTCAAAGAACAAGTTGATATGTTTGTCCATTTCCATCAAATTCATTACATAACGTGCTATTCCGTGGCATCAATTTTAGTAATCATAGTTTTATTCATTACTTCCTCTAATATATTGTGTCTTTTATGAAAAAACATAACTTGCTACTTACTCTTGGCTAGTTGTGGTTTCCCTTTATAGTTAACAACAAATAGCAATTAGTTTCTTGAAGACAGACACATACACAAATACAAACATATGCACACACCTGTGTTCCGGGTGGAGGGACTTTTATGTTGTGGAGTGGTGAAAACTTGTACACATTTTCAAAATGTTCCTTCTCATCAGGATTGCCATAGTCAGAACACCAGGCATACCCAATGGTGAACTTATGGAATCGCAACATGTCCATCACTCTGTGGAACCAACACACGCAGTGATAGTTTGTGATGTGAATGTAAACATGAATAAGATAAAAATGTCCAAATATATAGACCAGAAGTAGACAAGAACAAATACGAGTACTAAGGCTTATATATAAAAATATAATTTTTCCTTACATTCACCTTTCATATTTTTGTGAACTCATGTTCAACTACTTTTAGGGGTTATTTGAACTTCATTATAATATCATGTAAAGTATTACTCAGAGTGATATAAGAGAGAGGCTCTGGATCTTTCAACTTTCACTACATTGATGACACATATTTAAGATTTCACATTTCCTAAAACAAGGGTCATTCCTTTTTTTCTCATTTGCATTCCATTGCTAAAACTTGCTTTGAAGTAAATGTGTGAATAGGTCATGAGAGAGAGAGAGAGAGAGAGAGAGAGAGAGAGAGAGAGAGAGAGAGAGAGAGAGAGAGAGAGAGAGAGAGAGAGAGAGAGAGAGTGCATTATACCACTGTAACTGTCAAGGTCACTCACTGACTATCACACAGTCACAATTAATCTTTCTTTTTCTCTCTCTCAAAATGTATTTATAAATAAGAAATAATGTATTAAACACATGAAGTTAACAAGTAAGACAAGAAATGTTGGATGATTCTTGTGGAACTTTGCAGAGCCTAGTGCCAACAGGCAAAAAAATCATCCAAGTGACAGTTGTCTCAAAAATCTTTAAGTTTGGCCACTTATCATTCAACTGTAAAAAAAAAATTTAAACCATCCTGTCTGTCTGTCTTACCCAACTTGGGCAATGGCTGCTCCAAACAGGTCTGGTCGCTGGTTCATGGAAGCTCCCACAAGCAAGCCACCATTGGAAGCACCCTGGATGATGAGATGTGAGGGCTTGGTCAGCTTCTCACGCACCAGATACTCTGCTGCTGCATGGAAGTCATCAAAAACATTCTGCTTGTTGAGAAGACGACCTGCATTGTGCCAGCCCTCTCCATATTCACTGTGGATTAATGTTGTTGAGTTTATTATTATAACTATTATCTTAACAAAACACAGACCACTGATGACATCAAATATATCTCCCAAAATAATTGTCATATGAAAAGATGATTACAACAGATTCCTAAAGAAATCAATCCAACTGGTTTCACTAGCATAGTACATTAGAAAATTCAGTGTGCATCTTATGGTACTAAAAATAATCAATAAAGATTTAACTTTAAAAACAACATAACAACTGTTACAAAACCCCCTTACAATAAAACAAAACACATAACAAAGAAAGACAGCACTCACCCTCCTCCTCTGATATTAGGCACTGCCACTATGCCCTTGAAGAGCTGCAGGAAGACAACTCGTGAGATGCTGAAATATGGCTGGATGCTGATGTTAAAGCCACCATACCCATAGAGCAGTGTCGGTGCATCTCCTCCACTGGCCAGACCTTTTTTGTGTACCAAGAACATGGGAATTTTCGTGCCATCCTTACTTGGATAAAAAATCTGCCGTGTCTCAAACTCTGATGGGTCAAAGCCATCAATTTTGATTTCTCGGAAGACCTGGAAATGAAGTCAAGAAAGAAGATGAATGAATGATTTCTTGGACTGTGTAAATAAATACAGCAGTAAAGACATACAAACTATACATTGGATGACTTGTAAAGCTAAAGTTGGTGTTGAACAGCAATATGGGAATTTCAGCTATGGGGAAAAAAGTGAGAATGTACTACACTTTGGAAATTAAATAGTCAAAGAAATTCACATTGATACTATATGGCAATGTATTGAGAAAACACACTTCCAGCATGTGCACGCGCGCAAGCACACACACACTCACTCACTTTTGGCTTGAGGGGGTTTTGGGTGAGATCAAGGTGGTAGATGATGCCAGGTGACAGGAAAGAGGTAAATTGGTAAAACATTTCTGAGTGGTGCCTCTTGCCTGAATAACCACTGATAGTACCCATGTCAAGAGGTAATCTCACAAGCAACTCTCCAGAGGCAAGGTTGTGTAGCTGTAAGACACTCTGTGAGGAAAAGATGATAATTATATTAATTAACATTTTACTTCCAGTTGATTAAACAATGTTGTAGTCATCATAATCATCATACTGATACAGTATCCCCCCACTATTCGCGGGGGTTAGCTGTATGACACTCCGTAAGAAAAAGATGAAAAGATGATAATTATATTCACTAACATTTTACTTCCAGTTGATTAAACAATGTTGTAGTCATCATAATCATCATACTGATACAGTATACCCCCGCTATTCGCGGGAGTTACATTCCGTCCCCTCCTGCGAATTATTGATGCAGTTTTAAAACGCCTATGTACTGTATAATAATAAATATGCTAAAATGTGCTTCCCAAACACATTCTAAAGACAGTTTTACTCATTAATACAGTAATAATGTAGTAATATGTAGTAATGATAAATTAAAAACAGTAATAATGATGAAGATGCTTGAGACATCCTGTCATCTACAGCCAATCAGCAGGAAGGAGAGATGAAAGCTTGTAAATGACATTGTTATTTCAAAATCATTTACCAGTTAAATTGTGTCATCTCTTTTCTATCTTTTTTTTATTTTATATTAACTGACAATGTTAATTTAAAGTTATTTACCAGTTATACTGCATCATCTCTTTTCTAATTTTTTTCATATTAACTGATATTGTTATTTTAAAATTATTTAACAGTTAGGATTAATGTGAGCATTTTTCTGCTAAAAAAAATGGCCTAACAAATTCACGAAATTGCCGAAATTATGATAATAAAACTTTGAGAGCAAAATCTGGGAGTATGCGGGGCTGCGAACAATGAACCTCAAATGGGTTATATATCGGTGCCCTCACTCATGGCAAAATTCAGTGACCTTAATGTGCATAATTTCAGGTATAACTAAGCTCCAAATGATAGGAATATTGCTTCCTACTGGTGATGAGGTTTATTGCTTGTGCTTCACTGGACACTTTGAAGCCATACTATGATAGGCTTGGTTAGTAATTCTCATTACCACCTTGTCATGTAGTATTGATTTCATAATGAAATTAGCTGTGAAGACTATTATTGGCTAGCTTAACATAAAGTATTTACCGACGCAAATGTTTCTGTTAGCCAAATCGGCAACTCATTATTATTATCACCCTGTCTTGGGGCCAATAAATTTTATACATATTTATCTAAATACACACACACACACACACACACACACATATATATATATATATATATATATATATATATATATATATATATATATATATATATATATATATATACACACACAAACACACTTACACACATCTGTGTGCGTGTGTGTGTGTGTGTGTGTGTGTGTGTGTGTGTGTGTGTTACAGTTGGACTTAATGTTTACCACAGGGTTATAGATTTGTTTTATCCCTGTTGTATAAGATCACCCTTTGATTTAGAAGCCTCAAAATGTTATAAACATGACTCACCACTCTGTCAGTAAACATTCATCTGTGACAAAAGGAGCTCATCCTGTCAAGGAGCCAATATATTGTGTACATTCCTATTTGAATATATATAAAAGTGTGTGTGTGTGTGTGTGTGTGTGTGTGTGTGTGTGTGTGTGTGTGTGTGTGTATGTGTATGCAAGTGAAATTACTTTATATTTATGAAACAGCTCTTTGAATCAATATAGGCCTGATACAATCACTCATCACAATGCATGAGAAAGAATTCCTATCCACATCCTTCTTATTGGCTGCAAGTGATCTGACACCACTCCTTCACACTAGTCTACATTTCCTATCATGTTTGATTATTCATATTTATCCTGTGATCACTACCTGACACTTAATGTTTTTTATATTTTACAAATATCAGTAGTAATTAGAATCAAGCCACTCAGATACAACAGTTCCTAGTGCAAACTAATCTAAGAGTTTTTCAATACCACCAAGTAATTAGTACCCAATGCTACAATAAGTCCTCAAAGCCCTCAAGATGCTGGCCACTTTTCTAAATCACTGAGAGGATGAAGGCTATCTACATATTGCCATCAACCCTGCCTTTGAGTGTGGGTGTATCTGAATGCACCAAGAATGGCACAATATTACTCAAACTATCATGCCTCAGTCATCACAGATTGGTCAACGACTCAAGCATCCAAGAAATATACCAACAAGCCTTCAAGGAAAAAAAAAGTAAGAGTTATAGACTCCAAGTATAACAACAGTATGTATAAAAAAATAAGAAAAAAATAGAAAAAAGAGCAGTGAACAGCAGCATACACTTAAAATAAACTTAAGTCCTCTTATAAGGATATATTATTTGTATCTTAAATATCAGTCACACAAATGTTTCAAATGGCTTCCTTATACATATATCTAACAAAAAAATATAGGAATCAAGGGAAAAATTAAGCTGGCATACCACCACCACCCATCATACACCTCTATCATCACCAACACCATCACATTTCTAATACGAGGAGTTAGTTGTATGAAATATCCCATGGAGTATGTGAAGCTTATAGTGCAACAGAGATAAATAACATGAGCTTCATATGAAAGAGCCAATTATTTGTAGAAAAAAGATAAATAAATAATTAAGAATATAAAACATTTTTAAAAAGTAAAACACTTTCGTAAGTCTTCCATAAGGAGCAGTTATAAATTAAACCCATGCAGAAAAAATTAAATTAAATGTGAAAAACAAAAATATGGGAAAGGGAAGCACAAGCCATTAAAAATAGCAATAAAAAAAGATAAATAAAGAGCCATTCACCATGAGCGGTATATACTTCTACATGTACTACAATGTAACCAACACCCATTAGAGCTGAGCAGGAGCCCATATTATCAGTATTTGTGGATCTATCATAACCTTGAAGATAACTGAGAATGCAATCTGAATCTGATTACTGCTTGTGTGTTGCTAACACACAAGATGAGGCAATTGCTAGATACAAGAGGCAACCAAATATTCATTAACTACACAATATTTATCTGAACATTGAGATTATTAGAATTTGCCTTCCTGCAAGTGAAATCCCACCCAGACTGATGTGTGGTGAATTCCATAGCATATTTTTGCACATTAAGTAAACAACCAACACTGATGAGGTACCCTATGTAAGTAGTTCATTGTGGAAGTTCTGCCTCATATAGCTGCTATGTTACATCTTAGAAAAGAACTTTAATTTTGTCAGTAAATTACATGCAACTTCACATTTTTTGCATTATATCCTTGAAAATATATTTTATCTATAAGGTAAAATTTACTAGTGATTCAACATAGGGAGAGTTCAAGATATAAGGAACAACTTGTTTTATGCACAACTATCCACAATACATCTACACATATCCTAGCATTCCATCTTAACTCTAATTGGCAGCTCAGACCCATTTGAACCTCAAAGCCAGCATGACCAGTATACATAATAACTAGTCTGACACCATAGCACATTTAACTATTAGCTTCTAACAAAATGAAGGAAAGTTTGCCAGCAATGAAAATCTATTTCATAACTTATGGCAATATCTGACAGATTTTCTTTTCAAGTAGAATTCTTATTCTATACCATACTCTTGACACTTGCATAACTTTAATCTAGTAATTGAGTCCTGCCCAGCCCTAACATCCAAGTTTCCAACTCCTCTTTTCAAGATTGCAAGTCAGTATGATGTAGATAAATTTTACTTGGTTAGATGACAGTGTTGTGTCAGGCTCAATCCTGAGTTGGCAGTTTGTAGTGCATTTTGGATGTGTGTGACATATCCAGTGTGATGACAGGCTGAGTGGCTGCTGTAGGGGTGTGAGAGCATGACACACAGTTATGAGAGAGGAAAAAATCTGTATTTGCTGAGAACTAACAAACACTCTGTCTCACTTTTCTAAATGAAACATTAACATTTCAATGATAAATATACAGTGGTACCTCTTGATTCAAACTTAATTCGTTCTTTTTGGCTGTTCGAATAGCGAAAATTCGAATTAGGAACCATTTTTTATCATTGAAATTAATGTAAAAACATTTAATCCATTCCAGTTTATTTTAAATAAAAAAAAATACTACACTCAACCCCACCTATTATGAGAAATTGGTCCCTTAACATCGCCGCAATACCTAAAAATACCTAAAAACGCAATAGCCATTGTTGAGAAGTAGTGAAAAAAAATAAAATTGGTCCTCACCCACCAGAGTGGCAACATGATTTAACATAATATTGGCACCTTGTTTTCCCCTCATCTCATCATGAATATCTTTCACATTTTGAGAATATAAAGTAAACAGACATGAAATGCATAAAAAAAAAAAAAAAAAAAGCCAAACAGGCATAACACAACACTTATTTACTTCGGTGTGAAACTCCTGACTTCCGATGAAGACTAGACAAGCCTCCCCCCGGGTCCCCACCTCCCTCCTATGCACTAAATACAGGAATACATCGCGTTGTATACCCCCCTTCCCCCTCCCTCAGTCCTTATCCTCTCCCATTCAGTACGCAAACAGACCGAGTAGGCCGCCTTCCCCTACTCCCTCCCTCCTCCAGCCACTCACCATTCTCTCCCTTCTCGCCCCCCCTCTCTCTCTCTCTCTCTCTCTCTCTCTCTCTCTCTCTCTCTTATCAAGTAGAATATATTTTCACAGCATCATTTCCAACAGGAATTATTTCAAGAAAAGTATAAATTATTGTATAAAAATGAAAATTATTATATTATCGTAGTTTGCGTAAATGACAATGATATTTAACAATTTATTCTTCATTGGTTGTTTAAAGTGTTAAATATATCTTCATTAGTAAATAAGTTTGCCAGTGACCAGAGCAGAAGACCGCATTGACTGTGGTGGTAGGTAGAAAGTGACCAGGGTTGGGGGCTGGAGTAACCAAGGCAACTATGGGCCGCAGTGACTTGAAAGCCGTTCCTGAGTCGCAATAGAGAGAGGTGTTCACAGCGAAGACGTGCAAGCGAGACCGGCCGACTGGTGGGAAGGCAACATCGGCCGCCACGTGTTTTTGTGTTCGAATTGAGAGGCCACGTTCAGATTGGAGGTCAAAATTTGTTCGCTACATATATGTAAGCCATTTATGCTGTTGAGGTCTGATGTAGAGAGACCCAAATATGCACAAGAACCAACCTTCCCACTGTGTAAGTAAAGATAGATCCTTTCCCTTAAAGATGATTTCCTCCTCTTTGATGGATTCTGTCCTGATATAGACATCAAGTAGCCCTGTGCTTAAACAATAAAGGAATTCCACCTTTCACAACCTCACTAATAAAGTCACAAAGATGTAATTATCAATAGCAGGATGTCTGGCAAGAACATGTGGCTGTGTTGAAATTCAGTGTTCTTGACTCATGGATGTGTGATTTATTTCAATTAATGGTCTAATTCCTGTTGACATTATTCCATCTTAATTCTAGACTCTACATCATCACTATCATCATCATCATCATAATTGGTGAATATATGGTACTTACACTCATTCTAGGAAATTCTTGATCTACAACAAGTAATATCAGACATATAAACAAATCAATCTAAAAGTACTACATAATTGTATGGAAATTCTAAGTGCATCCATATTTGACAGTGATAGTCTACTGAGGAGAAATAAAAATGCATATAGTGCATTAAATGAAAATTAATCTCTATCTAGTTCTAGCTAACCCTTTAGGCTCTTCCTGTGAGACTGCCATCTCAATAGGCCATTTCTACATCAATTTCACTGCCAATGACCAGTGCTCCTGTTGCATAAAAAAAGTCTAAAAAATCAAGAGCCAAGGAGTACAAAGGCAGCAGGACAGGCTACCCCAAACTCTTACCTTCACATCAGATATGTAGCAGATGACCAGCTTGTCCTGGTGCACACAAGCAGCCCAGTCCAGCACATCCTTCTCATGCTCTGGAACAAGTGTCACCCAGTGCTCAGGGGCAGGTGAGGCAAGATCAATCTTTACCAGGCGGTAGTTTGGAGCGCCCTTGTTGGTGCGGAAGATACACACCGAGCCATTGTTTGTCACATACTATCAATGCAACAAGATGGTGGGAGGAAAATATGTTACTTGACAGCTCATTTACAAAGGATAAGTGTGTCCTGTTACACTTTTATGTTTACACTAAATCAACTATCATTCAGTAGATTTTGTCATTCTATGCTAACAAAAAAGCTTTCTGCAGGCTGTAAATAGCTCACTATATAATAAGTTACCAGATTCTTTTTCAGCTGCTAGTGACTGCTAAATGCTGAAATCATAAAACTATAATCTAAATCAAAACTATAGTAAGAGGTAAAAAAGTTACCTCATATTTTGTCAAGTCCTTATCTTACAATTAAACAAACAAGGCTATGTATTAGTTGGTCATAACTATTCTAGCAGGTTAAATATTTACCCTTGCTAAACAGAAAATATCAAAAAGAATAAATAAATAATAAATAAAATAACCAATATAGCTTGAAAATTACTGAACACTTTTATAAACAGCTCCAGACATCTACTGCATGCAACATTTAGTGAAAATCTTCACATTTAAACACTTGATACATGTATTAGTGTCTACTGATTGAGTGTAACTATGCCAGGGTTATCTAATCATACATCAATATTACAGTATATAGCAAACATTAATTATTCAAACAATCACACACACACACACACACAAACACACACACACACACACACACACACACACACACACACACACACACACACACAAATATCACTTAAGAATAACATTTTCATGTTAATTCTGACTATGTATAGTATACCATATCCATATGCATACATACTTATAGCAAATACTTATAGCAAATAGTGTATTATGTTTTGTTACCCATTATTTCACCTACACATACACACACATTCATACACAACAAAGTCTACAAAATCCCTGGTGGTGATGGGGGGCCTATATAGTGGAAGGAACATGGCAATAGCATACAATATAACAAAAGAACTATCTTCTCTATGGATTTACATTTTTCTTTACTTATATGTTTATTTTCATTCTTTCATTTCCATAAGTTCATAAAGAACAGTTTCTCATACTTTCTACTGCATAGTGACTGATTCAGACAATATTTTCTTTGACCTCTTTTTATCAAGGGCTTGTGTGCCATAATGAGAATGTTGGCAGCATGAACACAGTCATAGATGGCCTGTCTCCAAATCAGCTCGACAAGATGTAAAAAAAATAAAGTGAACTGATACACAATATAAAGTGTATATAGTATTTAGTTGGTTTCATACCAATTTATAATATACAACAAATAAATAGTTAGTATAAAAGATCTGAATAAAAGTATTTGCATATTTGCTGCTAAATTATAAGTCAATATTCATTGGGGACAATAACATCAAGTTTTGTCTTTAGTCCTTTAAAAAAATAATAAATAAGTAGGTAGTATAAAAGATTTGAACAAAAGTATTTGCATATTTGCTACTAAATCATAAAGTCAATATTCATTTGAGACAATAACACCAAGCCTATAGTCCTTTGAGAATAAATAAATAAATAAAAATAAATCAACTAATTTTAAAAAATTTTGCAGTCTTATCATTATCTTCAACAAAACATGTTTTAAAATTTTAGTATCACCTAGCCTTTCTATCTCAAAATTTAACCTGAGTGAAAAAATAAGTATGCTAAAGAAAATATGTCAACAAAAAAACATTATTTCACCTATTTGTTGATTAAACATAGCAATCAAAACCTAAGCACAAACAGAAAGATTCACAGCACCAGAGCTCCAAAATAAAACCACCACATGTGAGATCTGAAATTACAGGCAGAAAGCCTAACCTGATAATTTGCCTCAAACTGGTCCACAATGCAGGTGAGGAGGAGAGGGAGTTGGGAGGTGTCGAGGGAGCGGTGGGGAAGTGGAGCAAAGTAAAGGAGGTTATCTCGGCAGCCTTCACGTGGGAGCACCAGCAGGTAACCCCCACACTCAGATACACGGCATGTACTGCAAGGGGGCATGGTGTGGGTAGTGGCACATAAGAGGAGCATGAGGGATAGAATGCCCCGTGGGAAAAAGGGAAGCTCAGGACTTGGCATTAAATAATAAATATATTTATCGTGATTACAAACATATCAGTAATTATGCTGATGCCATTACTGTGAAAAAAGAACATTTTGGTTATGAAATTGACATGAGACAACTTTGTTACCAATATCATCTTCCCCATCTCATTCCCTCACCACCACCACCACCTCCACCACAAGGCAACTAACTACCACATCACCACAAAGAAGGATGCTACTAATGTCCAAGGCTTAAAGCTTTCCTCCTACAAAGCAATGATAAGCAATTCTTGAATAATTGCAAAAAATTATTGCACTAACTTTTGGATAATGTGAAGAACCCTAACTTATTAATTTCTTTCAATAATTGGCAAACATATATTTTTTAAAGAAGGAAATGAGACATAAATATATTATGCTTGTTGATACACCAGAGAGACCACAGAGAGCATCAAACAGTCAAATATTACTAACATGTAGTTCTACTTCTGGTCATCAAATGAAGAATGGCTAATAAATACAACTTGAACATTTTGAAATCGAAGAACAAGTTGTGCTTTTCATTTATCTATTTTTTTCTTTTTTACCTACTGTTTCCCTCTTTTATCAAGGCTAGGATAATGTCTAAAAAAAAGTTGCAATATGAGGACTGTCATAAATTACTAGTTGAGTATTTCCAGATATTTTTAATCTAGTGCTACTAATGATTCACCGAGCTATCGCTGACCACTATGCAGCACGCCAGCCCATCCATCACACCAGGCAATAAAGCATTCACTCAAACCCTCAGTCACTCATCACTTTTCATGAAATAATTTCAGGCTTTATGTATATTTGATGTGAAGTGCTCAGTTTTGGCCAGTCATTTATGATTTCTTTATTAAATAGTATATCTTAGTTTTCAACATTATACAAAACTCATAAATTCAAACTGATGCTTTAGAATAATAATCCAATGGCAGATAAATATCACATAAATGATACTAGGGTATATGAACTGAGAACTTCCAAAATTTGCATCATGGTAATATTTTCAATACATTGTCATACACAGGCCATGACAAGAAGCATCCAGAGCCACTAACTTGTCTTGCCTAGCCCTTCAGCTTATAGCTAGCTTAAAACAAACCTCATAATCTGCCTCAAAAGTATCAATGATACAGGAGAGCTCAATTTTTCCAGAGATCTGGGATGGAATGGGTGCATGGTAGAGGAGGTTGTCACGGCAGTCTTGCTGTGGGGAGACTATCAGGTGGTTCCCACAGTCTGTCACCTCTGCACCTCTACCATGGATGGGGGAAGGAGGGGAGGAGGTATAAGTGAGAATTGATTTTCTGAGTTAAAGGTGACTAGCAAAGGATGATGCATTCCAATTCATATCTGCATGTAGAAGTGTGTGTGTGTGTGTGTGTATGCACGTGCACATGTGTGCAAAAAGAGTTACCTAGCTGTATTCAATGAAAAGAAGATAGCAAACTAATGTGAAAGTGAACATGCATGTAGTTTAGTTATATTATTATTGTCTCAATATAGATCTACTCAATGATGTGTGCGTGTGTGTCTGTGTGTGTGTATTCACTGTCGCGGTCACCTGCCAGTCACCCAGCCAGCCTTTTCCCTATGGAGGGAGCTCAGAGCTAAGAGACCAATCTCCAGGTAGAACTGAAACCACATCACACACTCCACATCGGGACAACTAGGACACAACCCCTCAAATTATATCCCATACCTACTTGCTGCTGGGTGAACAGAGGCTAGATACATATTAAGAGGCTTGCCCATTTGCCTCGCTGCACCTGGGACTCGAACCTGGACCCCCTTGGTTGTGAGCCAAGCGTGCTAACCACTACAGTATGCAATGTGTGTGTGTGTGTGTGTGTGTGTTATTCACCTCGGTCGCCTGTTGGTCACCCAGCCAGCCTTTCGCTACGGAGGGAGCTCAGAGCTCATGTAGACCGATCTTTGGGTAGGGCTGAGACCACATCACACACTACACATTGGGACAGCGAGGCCACAACCCCTTGAGTTACATCCCGTACCTACTTGTTGCTAGGTGAACAGGGGCTTGATACACATTAAGAGGCTTGCCCACTTGCCTCGCCGCACCCGGGACTCGAACCTGGGCCCTCTCAGTTGTGAGCTGAGCGTGCTAACCACTACACTACGCGTGTGTGTGTGTGTGTGTGTGTGTGTGTGTGTGTGTGTGTGTGTGTGTGTGAGTGTGAGTGTGAGCGTGTGTGTGTGTGTGTGTGTGAGTGTGAGTGTGAGCGTGTGTGAGCGTGTGTGTGTGTGTGTGTGTGTGTGTGTGTATGTATCCTTACTAAAACTAGCACTCATTTTTCCTACACTGGTTATCAAAACACAATGTTTTTTTTACCCAGGAATAGATTACATTAGTCAGTCAGCTTTATCTCAGTCACACTTATATGTATACAACTATAGCAAATCCAACACCAACCTAAACATTAATTTTAAGAGCAATCATGACTCACCCTTAAAAGAAATTTGTAATCCCTCTCAAGACACACATCATTTCCTATGTACATTAAAGATTATGGTGAAGGTGGTGATGGTCCAAGAAAGAAAAATTGTGATGGAAGTGGACCAAACCAAATCTACAAAACATAGTGTGCAGTGAAACTAACAAGGAAGACAAGTTTCACAACATAAACAGCAAAATATGTACAAGCAAGCCTGACAGTATGAGTAAAAGCACATACACAATCACCTCCTTACACACAAAGCAAGCTAAATAAACCACACATGTTGGGTAGAGTTCCTCACACAAAGCTGTACAATTATTTCTCAATGAAGCTGGTCATTTGCACTATCATTCAAGTTCATGTCTCTATTGCAAAATAAGAAGAGGCTCTATCAGTATTGTATATCATGATGAAAAAACTAAAAACATGAAAAGGAAATGTAAGAGGCAACAAAGTGGAGATACAAATGTTTGTCTAATTAATAAAAATAGATGCAATAATTACTACCTCAAAGGAGCAGAAGATTCTGAAACAATGGCATTCTCAGGAAAGAGGGTAAAAGTAGGAATTCCATCTACAGAACTTGGTAAGTGCAGAAACAGGTCAAGTTCATGGAAGAATTCTTAGATATCAAAAAGATTAAAATAAGAGCAACATTTACATACATCAGTGAAAAGAGGTAAATGCAACTGCATTATCCATAAGGTCTACATATAAATATGCAGTAGTGCAGAGCCCTCACATGATAGATTAGGTTAAAAGGTTTAGAAGCTATAAAGAAGGTGCAACCTGCAAGTTTTTACCTAGAACAGAGGAGCAAACTACAAGTGCCAGTATCAAAACACAAAAGAAGTTATGTGACCATGATGTTTAGATGTGTAATCTTGAGAACAATGTAATATTATAAAAGGAAAGATTTTTAAAAGATGTAGGAAAGTTCAGCTCTTTCAGACAGACCAACAGATTAGTGGAATATATTACTTAGACCAGTTATGTGCCTAAATATAATAAAGAAATAAATAGAATGAGCAGAAAAAAAAAATTAAAGTAAAGAAAAAATACACAATGAGTTTGATCTACAGCTGTAAAAGTACAATAAGGAGATACAGAGTGAGGTGGCCAGGAAGCAACACAACAGGATAGAAGTGACATTAAACACCAAGCAGTGAATCTACAATAGAGAGTCGAGGGAGGTTAAATATTGGCCGAGTACCTCAGTACGGATATCAGTTGCAAGCATGTGAGTTTTTCCCCAAGGGGAAGAGTAAGAAGAGGAGTTTATGTTGGGAGGCCTTCTTTTGCGAGCACTCTGAGGGCCAAAGCACAACAAACACCTGCTGATTCTGATGGAGTCAATTATCCATATGATATTTCACTTTGTGGCTTTTAACACTAATCATAACTCAGCAAAGCACTGAAAGAAGTAACAGAACGGACAACAATAAAAAGTAAACCTGAGACCAAGATGATGATGGTGCAAAAAAGTAAAACTACTCACACCATAAGAAAAGTTAGTGAACAAAAAAGAACATAAGGTATTTGTAATTACAATCATAGAGAGCATAATATTGCAATGTTCAAACAAGGATCAATTAGGACAAATTAAAACCAACAAGCACAATTAACTTATAAATGGAAAGAAACCTAAAACACAAGGAAAAATTGAGACTGGCTTATGATAAATGAAGATTATAAGAAAAATGAGGAAAACTCAAGGAAAGTGTTAAGGGGAGTGTCTAGTTTGGAACTGTTGCCATATCTCTGATAAACATGCATGAATCACTCTCTTTGATTTATATGTTGTGAAGTATTGATAATACGTACATCAATTTTACACATCCAACTCCATTCTAGCCCTTTTTCATATTTTTTTCAGTCTCCAAACTGGATGCTCTCCTTAAAAGAGAGAGAGAGAGAGAGAGAGAGAGAGAGAGAGAGAGAGAGAGAGAAGAGAGGATTCAAATCAAAAAGAAAACCAGCTATGCAAGTTGAGCTAGGAAAAGGAAGAAGATAATAAAGAAAAGGAAGACTAGAGGAGCAGGTAATAGAATATTCATCAGCTTTCAAAATTATTCCTTTACTTAAAGGAGTTTCTTTACAGATTTTCATTAAAAGTAAGAGACGATAGAAAAACAAGACGATGATAAAGAGAAAAAAATAATAACAGACAAGTAATGGAGCAGCAGAGAGACATACACCACACAGCTTGCCCGATGCACAGGAGATGATGGTGTGGAGGTCCAGGTGTCCAACAATCTCCTGGCCCCAAACAGAGGGCATCAGGGCGATGAAAAGGTGGTTATGGCATCCAAGCTCCAAGGGACTCAGTAGTAAGAACTTGCCACAATCAGATACACGAACTGGACTGCCACAAACACACATGTCCATGTACTGTATATGCATACACACCAATACAGGCATACTTGTTCACATTAATGATTATGATGAATGATTTCAAATGATATTCTCTCTTCTGAAGTGGGGATCAGTGTTTAGCTGTGGTGTCTCTCAGGAATTTTACCTCAAAACAGCATAAGAACTAAGAGAGAAGGCCATAAAAATTGTTGTGTTTCTATAGACATATATTTCTTATAAGCCTTTCTGAATCTTATTTGAGCACTAACACTAACTTTCTCCTTCAATTCCATTGCAATAGAACATACCAAATGACCTCCAGCTAATTTTCCTCACTTCTGTAGGAACATCAATTTTACTTCTGCATGCATGCAATCAATTAGAAGAAAAATGGAAAGTATGACAGCACGAGATTATGAGGTTTATCAGTCAGCAAGATGTATGTACTACATGACACAACAAATGTACCTTTCCATTCATGTTTTTAGTAAGTCAAATAGAGTCTGGGCTTAAGCCACAATACATAAGAGTTAATACAAAAATTTGGACCTTTAGGAAGTTAATTTGATTAGCCTTATGTCACATAATAGGCTATCTATACAGAACGTCTTTCTTCAGACACTTCAAATCCTTGATAGTCTGGTTCTGAGAGGCAAATCCAAAGTGAACAACCAGCAAAAATAATAAATGAGCATAAACTTGGTCATCCAGTGGACCTGCCTTGCTTTTTCATTCATGGAAATGCTACGTTCTCCCACAAAGATTAAGACTTATGAAAATACTGTAATGATCCTTCAAGGATCATTGAAGGAAATGGAGTCCAAGCCTAAATAAGGTCATTAATTTCTTGCATATCTTCATATCATCTTCCACATATTTCAAACTTGAATCAAGCTCTGCATGTTAAGTGATATTACACCATTTGAGAGAATCATATACAGGTACCTCTCATTTTATGCGTGTTCACTTTATGCATCTTCGAATCTATGCAGGGTCCCCCCAAAATTATTTATTTGCGATTTTTTGGCTTTTGCACAATATTTCACTGAATGGCAACTACAGTTTTCTATACGTATTTATTATGCTATTAAACCACATCTGCAATATTTCATACTGTTTTGGAGGTTTTATGAGTTATTAAGTTATTATAAATATGCTATTAAATCACATGTGCAATGTTTTATACTGTTTTGAAGGTTTTACGAGTTATTAGGTTTATTTGATGAAGGAAACATTATTGTTAGGTAAAGGAAACTCTAATATTATGTGAAAAGGAGGGAGACACATACACACATGCACACGCCGGTACAGTTACAATAGGAGTTTTCAGTGGCAATTTGCGAAAGGCATACGGTCTAAAACTGTACACCTATGTAGCAGCGTGACTCCACTGAAAATGATCGTACAATTGCCAGACAACTCTCACTCATTCATTTTCGCCGGATAATGCCACTATGGGACGTCCTCATTTCACTACACCATTAATGCACAATATGCCAGAAAAAACGTTATACCACTAGAGATTGCTTTTTATTTAGTATTTACATTAGTCGAGACATTTCTGCAGTGTTGTTCTTTGAACTGGAAGGAGTGAAGCAGCAGAAAGAGCAGTCAGGACAGGACTGTGGCCTGTCCTGACTATGAGGCTGTGTGTTCTTTCATAGAAGGTTTTCAGAGCATCACCATCAAAAAATATAACCAAATCCTCTGCAATACTGTTTAGTTATGTCATTAGTAAGCAACACTGCAAAATCCTATCAACTTTATATTTTACAAGTACTTTTACTTTGATAACCCATAAACTATAAAAGGTTCACACAACTGAAAGTCGAAGTCGGATTCACAAGCTTTGAATTGAGTACAGTGAGGAAGCAAGAGTCTAGCTCCACCTGAGAACATAGTACCAGATGTCATTCATTTAATCCAAGCCACACAGAGAATTCCTCTGAATTTGAATATCAGAAAACAGTTACTACATTATCACAGCAGCAAAACAAAAGACAATGGTACTGGCCAAAAAGCTTGGATTTTAAGTAGAAGAAAATGATATTGAGGAGTTGCTACAGTCTCATCATAATGAATTACATAAAAAAAATCTACTGGAGTTGGAAAGAACACGAGTGAAGGAACACGAAGAAGCAGAAGCATCACAAGCTCATCAACAACGAGTGCTCTCACACACGGTGCTATTGGAGGCTATAAGCAAATTAAGAGAAGTCCTTGATTTGATTGAGGAAAACGATCCTGATGTACAAAAAAGCTCATCAGTCTCTCACAGAGTGACGGCAAATTTGTTATCAAGAGATGTTACAAGAAAACAACAGAAGACTGTCCAGATGACAATAACTTCATTCTTCAAGAGGAGAGGGAAAGATGAAGAATAGGAACCACAGGAGGAAGGTCAGCCAGAAGATGAATCACGAAGGGGGAGAAGAGTTCAAGCTGAAGTCAGAGTGACAGGCAATAAAAGTACACAAAAATATGTCTCTTGTTTGATTAACGTTGTTATTGTTTTATGTGACCTGTTCAGGAACGCATTCCCCGAGTAAACAGAGAGGTACCTGTATATTAGACCTATTCATCTACCTAGCAGTGTGGGTGATAACCCCACTCTCAGCTTCAGTTACAAGAAACCAATCCATCAAAGAATGTCTCACAAAAAACCTCACTTGCGGGCCACGGCAAATGCCCTAAAGGCTTGTGTCACCTCCCATAATGAGGTGGCAAACTTTAAAAAGATGTACCTATGTGTTCATGGCAACATCCTAAATACATATTTTCTATGGTTTAGTTGGAAAGAAGCCAAGGAAGAAATTAAGCACAAAAAGCTAATGCCAAGATCTGATTGTGGCAATAAAGCAAAGGCCATGATGCATGATGTCTTGAGAGAGAGTGGCTGCACAGCAATAAATGAAAATATATGGGCATGCACAAGCTGCAGGTAGAGTTTGGGATCATGATTATATTTATATGCAGGACAAGCATGGACATGAGTCACAGGAACTTTCTAAATTTGTACCATTTTTAGTTACAGAGAGAGAGAGAGAGAGAGAGAGAGAGAGAGAGAGAGAGAGAGAGAGAGAGAGAGAGAGAGAGAGAGAGAGAGAGAGAGAAATGGGAAAGAAAACAATTTATAAGTGTTAAATGCTCTGGTCTGGGAATTTGACCTGCTGTGTGTATCTCTAATCCTCCATCTGCTTCTCTCTTGGTAGGAAAGATGGTCAAGTTAAATGATGAAGGACCATGGGCCACTGATCACATAAACATAGGTTTCTATATGGTGGTTGTTGTGATGAAGGTTTTATGGTAACATCAATTAAAAATAATACATCACTAGTATTCAAGGGACACCTATACAGGCAGCTTATAAACCCTAAATATTTACTTCCATAAGGTCCCATATGCATTATACTCTGGGCACTACACTCTAATGAAATGATAGACATAAATCTAAAAAGAGAGATATATATCAACTGTACAATTATCTACATAACCAACTTTCATCATAAATTTCTGAATAAATCCTAAACTATTCTATCCACTCATATATTCAAAGTGCCTTCTTGCTGGGGTTTTGTTAGATAGCAGGTGGATGGTGGTGATGGACAATCTATCACATAACCAAGAAATAGATTATCATAGTTAACATAATGAAATTAGTCATAACACTACCAAACACTGTCATACTTACATCCGCCACTTGGGATGGTCAGGAAATTCCACCACCAGCACGTCTTCTTCCTGTGCCGTTCCAATTCGGTGGTAAAATAGCTTCTGGTTTTCATTGCTCACAGTCTCTGTTCCATCAGCAGCACCCGAATGGTCTATGTATCTCTGGCAAGAGAATGAAGATGAAATGAAACAAAACAGCCGATATCATAAACATGCCAGTGAATCATACTGTTCTGTCAAATTCAAGGGAAGTGTTTGCAGTGAGCTTGATTTCTTTACATGTTGAGTATAACTACTACAACCAAATTCATTTATCAAAAAACCATAATAATATTTTTTGTATACGTATACTGTACTACATGTTTTTTGTGGGCATAATTTCTATCTATTCATCTATAAAACTTGATAACATTATACAATTTTCACTCACAAAAAATAGTAAAAGATTAAGATAAAAAAATTGCATGAAATGCACAAACAATGTTCTTTTACATCTCCAAACTACCCTTCCAGCTTCTATCCTTCACTGCAACTTCATCTCAAGTTTCCTCACCAACCATTCTATTGTTGCTGTAATAGATGCTACACTTTTCATATTCTTTCAGATATGACTAACCCGGCAGCAAGTCAACAGATCACTCAAAGATGCTACAGAATGCCTGACTTCTAATCTCTCTTATGATTGAGGTAGAGAATTTTAATGTTGTTTAATGCCTCAAAAACTTCATTTCTCCACCTATCAACTCAGCCCAAACTTCTGGACAACTATCCCCTTTTCTTCAAAGACACTCAACTGTCACTCTCTTTTACAATGAATATCCTCTGTCTGTCCTTTATTCATAATCTAAACTGAAAACTTCACATATTTCTAGTTCTAGGTATTCTGAATCATCTCTGCCAGTTTTTCTCAATCCCAATTGCTAACTCTGTATAGGGGCCTTACCCACCCGTGTATGGAATACTCTTCACATGTGAAGGGAGGTTTTCATTCCCAGTCTTTTTAGATAGAGCAGAATCAAAAGCTTTTTATCTTATTATTTCCTCTCTTCTGACTGACAGTCTCCAGCCTTTCTCACCAATGCAGTGTTGCACCTCTTTGTATCTTTTACCATGAATTTCAAGCCAACTGCTATTCTGATCTTGCTAACTGCATGTCTCTTCTTCTGTGGCCTTTTCTTCTTTCTCTCACCCCTATTTTTTCCACCTCTCTAATGGAGTTAACTAGTACTCTCTATCATTTGTTCCTCTCTCTGATAAACTCTGGAATTCCCTACCTGCTTCTGTATTTCTATCTTCCTAAGACTTGAACTCACTGAAGAGGGAAGTTTTAAGACATTTATCCCATTCTTCTGGCTAACTGTCTCAGACCTGCTTGAGAACTAACATCTAAGTGTGCATTTTTCATTATTGTTTTGCATTAGAGTAGATGCATTTTGTTACTTTCTAATTTGGAGAATATGTCATTTAAGTTAAAAAGCTAAAATTTTGTACATATAACAAAAACCACATACCAAAGTATGCATACTGTATAATGATGGCTGCCATCTCATAAAACATTTTTCACATGAGGGTGAGGGTGTCAACACACATCACTCTTTGCCACTGTTAAAATCTACTGAGTTTTTAATCCTACTGGTCCCATCACAATTTTAGCTTGTATCAAACAGGAAAAATGTTCTTCTAGTAATGCAAAATGGTAATGAATGACATTATTAAATGTTCAAAGAGTCAGTGATGGGCTCATTACTATAGAAGGATAACCTGCTTTGCTTCTTTCTTCAGGTTCGACCCAATCAACTTTTATTTCTTAAGTTCAGTCTAAGAATTACCATAATTACTAGTGCCTACACATATTCACATACATACACAGGTGTATGATTCCATACTAGAGAGTGAAGGAGAGCAAGAGAAATGTATTAAATCTAATGAAATAAACGATGGCCAGCTCAATGCATATAAATTATCAAAACATGGTTATTGATAAATCTGAAAGGTAAAACTCTCCTGCCATTCAACATTTTTGGATGAGACATTATTCCTAGCATGCATAATTTAGTTTCTTAATTACAAATGCTTCACATTCCACAATAAATTTTCTTTTAGCACGAGTGAGTGAATTATGTGGAGCACATGAATTGAAAGGTAATAAAAAGATGTTAGCAATTGATTAACAGGAGATATAGGTATATGGAATGACAGTCATGGCAAGAAACCAGGAAACTACAGTATAGTGAGACAGTAAAGAACAAGATGAACATGACAAATGACTAATTCATTGAGTCACATTCATGCTTTCTTCATTTGTATCACTCCAAAAATCTACAAAATATTGCTTCAGTGCTATATTTTTCACCTTTTCTGTAATAAGTGGTGGGATTTCTCATGTAACTCAATGCTAATTATAGGCTCATTCACTTGGTCTTTCTCTAATCCTATATTCTTAAATATTTCACTACTTTGTGCAGCTTTTTTCTTATGACTTCTTTTATGGACTACAACTGTTTTTAACTATCTTCCCAATTAACAACTTTCTTTGACTAACAAATAGACAACCCATTATTCTTTGACTTTTCCTAGTTTTGTTTTTTCAATACATAACCTCAGCTCTTAGTAATACATTTTTGATGCTATTCCTTACTACTAGACAGATAGATCACTGTTACCTCTCCACTACTTATATTCTAACAAGTTTCTATTACTTCAACAATTTTTCTGTTTTCTCATTCCTCTAACTTCACATTTCCAATCATGTATGACAAATTCCAACTGCATTAGATCCTCTGTCTAATACACAAAACAGTGATCAATATTAATGCTGCAACTAATATCAACATTTTGTACAGAGAGTATTCGAGTAAATCAGCTACAGCAAATTCTTATCTCTTTCCCTTCTCTATTCCTTTCTAATCTCTAACCTCTTAGCTTTCCAAGGATAATAACACCAACTTCATACTCTCTAATTTCACTTCAAAACTTACCCCATAAAAGATACCCTTGTGGTCATGGGTCCATGCCAGGCTGGAGAACTTCACCTTGTGTAGTATCTCTGGGAAGTCTTCTCCTGTGGACACCTATAAGGAAAGGCAGCATCTACTATTACTCAGTTTATTAATTTGTAGTCCTCAAGCCTAAATGTCACTTACATTCCATTCAGTATTCAAATGGTATATTATAATACAAATTGTGTTATCAAGATCAAGATCTAAATTACATGTACATGAATGAGAAAAAGAAGTCACTATAGTGTTTTGCATTTCATATTCACAAGTGTGCATTGGCCAGTAGCTATAATATATGTAAGATCTGCTACATCATGCTATGCAACATTTAAAAATCTAATTACAATCCAACTACTTCCCAACATATATTTCCACCACAGCTAAGTCATCACTCACCTCCACAATTCATTTGTCACTTCAAAAGGCTGTAAAAGCATAATGTCTCTCCCAATTTCAAATAAAAGAATGCTATAATATATTTATTTTCACACCATTCTAATAATTATGTCATAACTTAAAAGTTTGTGTCATAATTAGTTGAAGAAAGCTAAACGAATAGAAACTTTGAAAATTTTTCCTTAATCTTTTATTCAATAGTTTGTTCTATAAGGAACATTTAAATCAATGAAAATAAACTAATGATACAGAGTAACAAGGTGTATATGACTTCCCATATCTGACATCATTACTTGAGGAAAGCAGAAAATAAAAGCAAAGATGAAAAGTATGGAACACTGACACTCCACTGGACAGTTACATCCCACCACTGTACAGAAGGGGAAAAAAATATGACACATATCCACATCAACATCATTTTCACTTCCTAATAGTGTAGCTTCTTACCTTTTTGAAATGGACAGTGATCCAGTCCGAGCCACTGGAAGAGAGGCCATAGGCATAAATTTCCCCATCTTCACTGAATGCTGAGCCAGAGATAGCTACTGTTCCATCTTCTGACAGAGTGTTGGGATCCAAGAACACTCGTGGCTCACCTTCTAAGGAGTCCTGCACATACAACACACTATGAAAAAAAGAACAAAAAAAATGAAAATGATGTTAGTTAGAAAATCTGTTAGTTCATTACCTTTTAATATGATCACTCATGAGAAATATGTAGTAATTATGAATTCCCTTATGAAGGTGCAAAACCTTTTGCCATTTTAAATAAAGATGGGAAGGCATATCTTTTTCTGGAAAAATACAAAATACATGTACTGTAACCAGGCAAAGTACCAATTTTATTTAACTTAAGAAAAGTAAGAGATCTTGTGGATGCAAGTGTGTACGTTGCATGTAAGAAGACAAATATAAACAAGAAAAGGTCAGTTTGAAATAAAATTACAGTAGAAGAGATATAAGAACAGGATAAAAGGATACAATATGAAAAAGGGCAAATTATGAGCCATTGTTCATTATCATGACCACAGTATTTATATTCATCTCTGAAAATGCTAAGACAAGAAAAGAGAAGCATGAGAAATAACAATATTTGAGGATATGAAACATATTATATAGATACAGCAAAAAGACATTAAGTACCTTAGAAGGACAAAGGTTATTACTTACCTCTGATTTTGAAGGCCTGAGTTCATGAAGAAGAAATAGCGGTCACCTCGCCTAAAAGGACAGGAGTACTTAGGATAGTCCCAGAGCTTGGTGAGCCTTTCCTTGATGGTCTCCCGCATGCTGCACCGCTCTAGATAAGGTATTGTCACAGCATTCTGAGCCTCTGCAAATGCTTTTGTCTCCTCTGAGTCAGGATCTTCAAGCCACCTGTATGGATCTGCAATCTGGGAAGGGAAGAAGGGCAAAGAAGAGATAGTAAGGTAAAAGGGTATGAATGATAAACAAGAATTGAGAGATCAAAATGTTCATCCATGAATGCATTCGGTAAATATTGGTGCAAACATCAGTTTGAAGAATCAGTGAACACAATGCAAATTGTAGACAATTATATACTGTGGATGGATAAGAATTTATCAGTCTACCTGTTACATGACTCAAATAATTTGGTAACCTGTCCCACATTGTATCATAAAATAATGGGAAATTCTTTAGAAACTCTCAATTTCTATTTTCTTACTCATTCTTCCTATTATACTCACTGCATTCTCTTTGTGTGTGCTAATGAGGCAGATGCAGGTATCTATGGTTAATGATGTTCCATATAACATGTGGATGCAAATCTCTATTATATTTTCAATAGATATGTATAATTTATCAAAATGTACGGTAAAATTAATAATGATAATATGAATGAGGTTCTACATGCAGTGAATATAAAATAAATAAAAAAAACTTTTCACAAAGACTGTATATCTGAGAATATACAAAAAGAAGTTGAAGAAAGAATATTTCAAGCATGAAAAAAGATACCTTCTCTAAATGAGAGAGAGAGAGAGAGAGAGAGAGAGAGAGAGAGAGAGAGAGAGAGAGAGAGAGAGAGAGAGAGATTAGAAGAGATGTTAGAAAGAAAACTAGATATTAAAGTGATTACACAGAGAAAGAATACAGACATTCTGGATTACTAAAGTCAATTTCATACCCTGTATAGCATAATTAGGGTATAACATACCTTGATGCCATGCAGCTCCTCAACAGTGTCATCACGACGCACACTGGGGTACTCCATTGCCGCCTTCTTGCTCATCCACGTCTTCAAGTCACCACTTCTAAACTGAAAGTAAAAATGTATGAGTAGAAAGGATGGTGGTGGACACAAGACAAAAAAAGTTGATGTATTAATACTCCATTGTCTTCCATTCATGCATGTTATATAACAGGAAAAGATTGAGACTCCTTCACACTAAATACTGGCAATGATGAGGCAGGAGCATGATGAGTGCATGCTCCAGTTATACAAGAATGAGTTAGCATAAAAAGTTACGTATCATTCACTCTGGTCACAAAGGATGCACTAACAATCATTCTTCCATGTGACTCCCTCCCCAATTTCTGGTACTGACAGTTCTGCTTCCTTACTGGTTTACACTACATTGCTTTTGACACTAGATGCTAGCTCCTTTAGTCACCAACTTATTGCTCTCCTAAAGTGAATTTCAAGCTGATAAAGATGCAAAGCAATAAGCCATTTACATGACTCAGACAAAATTCATCAATTCACTAGCATTTTTCAGCAGTCCCAGGTTTCATGTCATCACAGGAAGATGTGCAGTGAGCCATAGTTGTCCTCTGTGCAAGTATGCTCCAGCTAGAATTCATGATCTTTAACATGAACATAATTCATTACCTTTGAATTCTTTTTTGTCCACTTTCAGGATGCTGTTTGTAATTGTGATAACCATTTGTACTAATTGTCTATCACAGACTGGTTTATTTGAATAGCCTTTCACTTTAATGTTCTATACAATGGGATACTTTTCCATAATCTCAAGGAGCATGAATGTTTCATTTCATTTTAGTCAGGTTAGTTTTGGTACCATCATAAAAAAAAAACTGAACAATACACCAAGCGGCAAAGGACATACACTCAGCCCTTGATTAAACAGACTATAAAAAAAACTATTTTTTATATTTTTCTATATTTTATTATATTTTTTTTATAAAAGGGGAGGAAGAGTGGTCTGTTGCTTGAAAATACATACAATAAAATTAATATTACCTTACAAAGAGTTTTGTAACCTAACCAAATACTGCACACACGTACTACACAGTAATATACCTACAAATACAGTATACTTATACAACCATCCATACACATTAAGTTTAGGTAGGCATTAGCTTAGGTTAAGTTTAATTAGAAAGCATCAATGGTTGTATATGTGTAGAACATCAAATTCTCTTGCATTTAGAAAAACCAAATAGTTTTTTTTTTTTTTTTCTACCTTTAGCATACGTAAAATGAATAGGCTGAATGAATGTAGACAGTAATGAGTCTCAATATCATCCCTGCACGGTCCCAACATCACACCATCATCGCTAAAACACTCGTTAGAAATCCCTCTCCTAGTCGCTTAGCACCCAAAGATGACTGTCCACTTTGGCCAAACACCAAGGAGGTCAGTGATCTGTCCCTATTTTCTGCCTTACCAGTGACACTAAGGAATCCCTGGGTGTTCTTGAGCCGCTATGGAAGATGAGTGAGGTAAATCTGCGTGTTACAAGTCGAGAAAGAAGCATGTACACAATACCACCGACTCCGCAGTTCGATGACAACACTGCTTCACTAGCAGCGGCCTCAGACACCGGTAGGGAGTTCTGCCTTGGTAACGGCACATGGTCTGTATCTAACAGTTCTGAATTACTCAGTCTAAATTCTAGAACATTCTTAAGGAATTGATAAATCTTGAATAGGTGGGTTTGGGCTTCTTGGCGGTCGGCTATCTTTGTTGAATTGATCTCAGCCTTACTCAAATCCAATACCAACTCTAACACCAACTCAGTAGGTTGACTAAAAGTTTTACTGAGAGAAATTTCCATACTTAAGAATCTTTGCCAGTACCACATTTTGTGGCTTCCTTACATGATTTGTTTACTCCCTGAAGGATCAACGAAAAGACATTGAAAATCATAGGCTGGTATCGTCAACGTAAGTGGATAGGATAAGAGAT
>CM035197.1:4809763-4853472 GCA_020233015.1 Callinectes sapidus
GAATTACGGAAGCAAGCATGGGGAGCAATGTAGTGCATGCTTTCAAAAATCTAGTCAGAAACTAAAGGAAAATCCATATATACCCTTCTCTTAAAGAGCACGTGGGGTACTCGCGCCATACAACACCAGCCCTCTGAAGACAAGTATACATCACACAATCCGATATATGGACACAGCTGATAGTTCTTAGGCATAATACATCTGCTGTAGGAGGAAGCTCGTTACTCCCTTGAGACCTGAGCGTGCCAGGAACCTCAACCTGTCAAGTAATATACGATCATTGAGATTACAAACAATGTGTGTGTGTGTGTGTGTGTTTGCTGCACAACACGTCACTCTGATATACTGTATCTACCTGTCCTTGCTATGACACCTGTGTTCACCTAATGTCCTCCCTCTTTTTTCTCAAGCCCGTCTACTGTGTGGGTGGGTGGGTGGGTGGGTATGCGTTAAATGTCATCTCAAAATGGTCTTTCCAACCACATTTCTTCTCTCTCTCTCTCTCTCTCTCTCTCTCTCTCTCTCTCTCTCTCTCTCTCTCTCTCTCTCTCTCTCTCTCCGTATTTTGTAATCTATTTACCATGAAGTCTGAAGTAATTCCTGCTTGGTTTTTTTTCCTTATCTGTAAATATGTGTGATTATTGTTGATGTGTTGCAGCTGTTCACCTCGCACATTCTATTTCCCTTATCTAGTTACTGCTGTAGTTTTTTTTTTTTTTCTTTGTTCTACTATTCTGTTAATAATGGTAATGGAAATGGTTGGCTGTTAAAAAAATATTCATTGCAACCTTATGCTTGGTATTCTCTTCGTTTTGGTATCCGTGTGTTTGGTGTTTTGGTATTCGTTTTAACCTGAAGTAAATGTACTCAGAATAAAGCTGAACTACACCAGCTGACTGACTATAATTATGAGAAATGTGATAACAGTTTGGTATTTCTGAGAACCCTGTACATATATTTATAAGAACATCACGGCTTCTTAATAGGGATTATAATGTTTGTATAATGTTCAACATTAAACAGAAACATGATTTTTTGTACATTTTTTTATGTAGAAGGGAGGCGGCCAAGGGCAACAAAAATAAAACGAAAAAGCCCACTGTAGTGCCGGTCCCTGGAAAAGTTCAGATTCGTGATCCAAAAGAATGGGATAAGTGTCTTGATACCTCTCTCTTGAAACAGTTCAAGTCATAGGCAGGTGGAAATACAGAAGCAGGGAGAGAGTTCCAGAGTTTACCAGAAAAATGGATGAAAGACTGAGAATACTGGTTAACTCTTGCATTAGAGAGGTGGACAGAATAGGGGTGAGAGGAAGAGGAAAGTCTTGTGCAGCGAGGCCGCGGGAACAGGGCAGGCATGCAGTTAGCAAGATCAGAAGAGCAGTTAGCATGAAAATAGCGGTAAAAGAGAGCAAGAGAGGCAACATTGCGGCGATGAGAAAGAGGCTGAAGACAGTCAGTCAGAGGAGAGGAGTTGATAAGACGAAAAGCTTTTGATTCCACCCTGTTCAATAGAGCTGTATGAGTGAAGCCTCCCCAAACATGTGAAGCATACTCCTTACATGGACGGATGAGGCCCCTGTATGGAGTTAGCAGTTGGGGAGGCGAGTAAAACTGGCGGAGACGGCTCAAAACACCTAACTTCATAGAAAATGTTTTAGCTAGAGAGGAGATGTGAAGTTTCCAGTTTAGATTACAAGTAAAGGATAGACCTAGAATGTTCAGTATAGGAGATTTGTATTGATTTTTCCTTTTGTAAAGTGACGAGAGAGAGAGAGAGAGAGAGAGAGAGAGAGAGAGAGAGAGAGAGAGAGAGAGAGAGAGAGAGAGAGAGAGAGAGAGAGAGAGTGAGATTTGATATCTTTCTTGTCCTGGTGGCTATTATTATTCAAATATTACGGTCTATTTAGTTTAAGATCTAATATATACCTTGAGCTAGTCATTATCTTCGCCGAGGGTAGTTACATCGAGGATTTTGATTGAAAGTATCTTAAACGTAACATCACAAATTATATTGAATTATAGAATATGAAGTAGAATACAGTATATACAAATGAAAATAAAAGAAATAGGAAATATTTGTCGGTTGTCCAATAGTACTTTTATCACCATGAAAGAAAATACACCTAAAAATTTGTGTTTCGTTTAATAGATGTATTATGTTATGTACGTAGACCTTAGCTAGCAGTGGAGTCCAAACGTTCGTTGTTCTAAAATTAAATGTTAGGTGCGGCAAGTGTTGTCGTTGTCCTAGGCAAGAGACGCTAGATATGTTGTCCAATCTAAACATGTGAATTAAGGGTTGCCATTTTCAAATTATGCAGTTATAGGAAAACAAATATTGTTTATGATATAGAGTGTCATTTAATTTAATCCTTTACTTTTTACTATAAAAGCAGAACGTTTGTGTTTACGTAACTGACAGGGAAATCGTGCATTCTCCGTTTTTGTTGTTCAACATTTTTCTCTTCCCTACTGCTTATTTTACGTGAGACTTATCCATCCGTGTATGAAGTACATTACTGCTTCCACCTAATGAAGAGATTCACCTACTAAGGCCTTCTTCCAGAAGGTGAAGATTAGCGTCATCGATCCTTCTCATCTGACAAACTGTACTGATTTTGTCACTACCTCCGTAATGTTATATTTCTTACCATCTTCTACTGTCATTTCCCTGCTTACTGCTATCCAAGCTTGCCAAGTGTATGCCACCGTCTACCAAGACCTTCGTGCCCAGTACTTTTTATTTATACTTCTTTCTATTCTTTCCAATTTATTGATGTAAAAATTAACGAGTTCCTTCGCTAACTTCACTCTTTACTCCTTTTACTGGTAGATTCTGGAATTCCTTATCTTATTTTTGTATTTCCTCTTGACTGGGACATGAAGGAGTGTCAAGACTTCTCAGAAAGCAAATGAGTTATCCTGCCTATTATTCCAGCCTATGGGGGCATTAACTTAAATTTATAAAACTTAAAGTAAATTACAGAAAATAGCTAGGAATATAAAAAGTACACATGTCTGTATGTATGTACTCTATTTGTGTGTATGTATATGTATGTGTGTGTGTGTGTGTGTGTGTGTGTGTGTGTGTGTGTGTGTGTGTGTGTGTGTGTGTGTGTGTGGTGTGTGTATATATATATATATATATATCTAATATTCTATATATATATATATATATATCTATATATATATATATATATATTTATATATATATATATATATATATATATATAATCACCTAAAGAATAAGGAGACAAGGAAAAATATGATACGGAGGTAGTTGTGCAAGAAAAATAGTAGTGGTAGTAGTAATAGTAGTAGTGGTAGTAGTAGGTTAATTTGGCACTAGAACCACAAAAACAATAATTTGTAAAAACGCTTTATTCTCTCACCTGGACGGTTTCCCAAAGCCACAGAGATGACAAGCCGGCTTCTCAAAACCGTTTTTACCTGTTGATAGAAATATGAAAATAGTACTTATCTGTCACTAGAACCATAATAAAAATATCCTTGAAAGCCCACACCACTTCAACAATTTTTTTCAATGAGTGTAGGTGCGCTGCAGTGCCGAAGTGTTTAATAGTATCGTTCATTGTCTCAAGTCTTCTCGTTCAAACCAGCCTGCTGCCCCGCACATGCGTGCTTTCCACCTTGTCTATGAGAGACAGAGGTTAAAGGTGCAGGTGCAGTTGGCGGTGGTGACGGTAGAGGTGGTGGGACGTTGTTTACTCCTGAGCACATGTCAAATCCTTTACTTTCTCAAGACGAAACACAGTGTGATCACATATTGGAGGCTTTCTGGACATGAAATGAAGTTTGAGTTTAGCCACAAAAAGCCTGTGATCAGTCGCAAATAACTGCAGTTCTGGAGGATCCTCAAACGAGTACTAACAATGATGTGGTCGACCTCCTTTTGCTACCTCTCTGGCGTTACTATATCAGGTCCAGCGGTGCAGCGCTGGTCTCTGATACCATGAACCCGCAATTTTCAATCTTCTCGATCTTGCAAGATTCAGAAAGAAAGAGCTGTATTGTTCCTGGTACCAGAACCATGGGGGCCAACACATAGCTCGTTATAGCCAGCTCTTTCAGTGCCAGTGACAGCATTAAAGTCGCCCAGGACAGTGAGTGCATCATGACAGGGACACTGGTCTAGTACAGTGTCGAGTTTGGCGTGGAACATCTTTTCTTCAGTTTCACACATCTCGGTAGGAGCATATAGCGCAACAGCAGACATGAAACCTAAAGTATGTTTCAGTCTTAATCGCATACGCTCACCAACCAGATTAACCTCTACAGTGGAAGGCTGCAATCTGCTGAAAATGCCTATGGCTACCTCTTTGGCTACCCTTGATGACCGTTGCTCATGCCGGACCTGTAATAAGTAGAACCATTGTTATTGGTCTCTCCACTGGCAGGCCTCCTTATCTCAGAGAGTCCAAACATATCCTCCCTCAAGCTACTGAGCTCATGCGATAGATGAGACAATTACTGATCCTCGTAGAGGCTCAGGAAGTTCCAGGAGCCCACACGTAGGTGTGACTCCCCTGACTCCATGCAGACGGATGAATGTGTGGGTGCAACTGTGTTGTTGTGAATGTGCCCTCAAGTTCTGACTGCCTACCCATACATCGACGTTTTTTTTATTTTTTTATCTCTCTTCAATTTTCTTGCTTTAAATTCACCACATAATTCAACTGCATTTTTTTTCGGATTCTATGTCAGTCCTTCAGGTAACCGTCTGGCCGCACGGATATAAATGAAATCTAAGGCAATATCATTAATGAATTGAATTCAAGTCTTAGATACTTTTCACTGATTTGGGTACCTGGACATACCAGTACATGTATACGCGGGAATGAACAGGCTGACACGCTAGCTCAGTCTGCTGCAGAGTTTGAGGGAGCGTGGAACCTCCGTCGGGATCTGCGTCTCTCAGTTGTTGTCATCGGCAATACCTCTGTGGCAAAGTCACTGGGATGCATCATCAAACCCATCCTAAGCGACTGGGCTTCATCCAATCATCCCACAAAGCAGGAGTAGCTGATCCTCCCATTATCTCAGAATGGACTGCATCCTCCCCATCCTGCTTCACTTAACCTTTAACCCTTGGCGACGTATTGCCAGGGTAGCGGTCTCCCGCTAAAGATCACTCTTCTGGTTGACGAACACCTGGATGTGGTTGATAGACTGAGGATTTACCTGACTCAAACCACTTCGATCATTGAGTTGATTTATGCCTAAATATTAGATATACCATGTATCATGTATTATGTCCTATATATTTCGCCACAATATTATGTAAATAAGAGTTAAAAGGCGTTTCTTATCCTAGTCTTGCGTGATTCGATATGAATGTGTTCCCCTTTCTTGTACATAAACAATACGTAGTAATGCTACGTAGTCACCGTGTGTGCTTGTGAGTTCCCCCCCCCCCCCCCTACCCCATGTCCATGACAAAGGACAACAGTTTTGTGATAGGAATAGAGGCTCACAATATTGTACTTTATTATCTATACATAACAATTTAGCACCAAAACTTAACTTTGATAATATTTTGTGAAGCCCCTTCACATTTTACACTAACCCCATAAGATCCTCCATCAAAAATTTCCTGGTGCCGCCACTGTGTGTGTAGGTATAGATGAACAAAATGAATATATATATATATATATATATATATATATATATATATATATATATATATATATATATTACACGCTTGTAAATAAACAAATGGCTACATAAACACACAATAAAAATGGCCTAATACTCATCCTAAGGTGATGACAACAAAACAGTCACCTTTCAAGGATAACAAATAAAACTGGGCGATTATAATGAACGGTCAACAAATATGACCTCTCGTCGAAAAATTCTTTATCAAATATAAAAAAATTTCAATTGATATTTGCGGAGCCAATCTCCTTGTTATCGTTTGAGGTCGGCGGGTACGGAGTACTTGGACTTGAAAGAAACAATAAGTTTAGTTATATTCCTGTTCGTCTGTTTGAAATAACCTCTCCTTGTCCTTTTTTTGAGTTAGATTCAATTAGAAAGTCCTGTTCTCGTTAAAAGTGTACCCACGAATTTGACATGGGTAACGATGAGTCAACGAGCACGGCTTCAAATAGTGCGGGTTAGCAGAGGGCTGCCGTGCGGGAAACCCCGCGGCTACATCGAGAATATAATGTGGAATAAACATCATTCCTACTTTTGTTTCATAGCTATTACGATTCATGTAAAAGAAATGGATTTAATGAATGACTAATAGAATACAAATTTTATCGTTCTGAAGTGAAGTTGATCCGTGATTAGTAGGAGTGGTCTGGTTTCCACAAATTTCAGACTCTGAATATTTTTTGGCTAAATACTGCTATATTTCTATCATTCAATAGTAAACAATTTAACTATACAAACTTAAGCAATTATTGATTTAAGCTAGGCCAATGAGCGGCAGGGTGACCTAAGGGAGGACAGCAGATGAGCTCCGTGTCAGTTCCTCTCACGTCCCGCTCAGCCGCTCCACTCACACCCAGGCAAGTCTTCCTCTGATTTCCCCAGTTTTCATCTTTCTTGACTCATTTCAGTTGTTCGCTTAGCCAGTGCAGTACACTGAAGACACACCTGCTGTCCTAGAATTAGCAGGGAGACAAGAAATAAAAAGGGACTTGTAAAAATTAGGTAAAAGTAGGTTCTCGGCGTGGTAGCAGACGACGCACTCTGCCGGTTTGTATGTGTGATAAAACTATAACAAAAAATAGTTATAAGAATGTCTTGTACGTTACGTCGTATATGTCACATCGCATCCGTGATTTGTTATGCCTTGTATGTCACGTCAAGGGATGTTTCATTCACGGTCAACGTATTCGTGAGGGAGGGAGTGACTGAGGGCTATACTGCACGGCGGGTAGGAGTGAAGTGGGTGGGTGGGGGATTACATGACAAATTAATAGAAAGTCTCCGCGCTTTCGAAAAAAAGAAAAGAAGAAAAAAAAAAAGGTCTCTTCACTGTACTGCAGAGGAGGCAGTAAGTTGTGTGTCGCGCAAGGAGATAATCTGTAGTGGGGAGGAGATGGGAGAGGCTGCATGCACTACGTATCCAAGTGTTCTAGGGTGTGACGGTTATATTGGATGCACTCTTTACTTTTGCCTGCATCTTCATTGAGCCTTGTTATTTTATAAGGAAAAGCCTGGGAAACTTGGGTAGGGCCATAGTATGTCAGAAAAACTACGACCGGATAGTAATTAGAAATTGCGCTGCAGTAAACACGCCGTCTGGTCTCATTATTTTGGTGAATGAATTATAACCTACTTGTTTTTGTTGTTAGTTGTGGAGTAGGGGGCATATTCAAAAGATAGGTCAACCCTTAAAATCAATATGATCCTCCTTTGCCTCCCCTCCACTGGCTTCTTGAATCCCTCTTGCCTTGGAGATGCTGTTATATAACCTCATTTATGGATTGGTGCCGTACCCTCAACTCAGGGTTTTGGGATTGTGTTCAGGCCGTTAGTTTTAAACACAATTGCACAACGGGGCGCAAGTCAGATGATATATATAGGTATATATATATATATATATATATATATATATATATATATATATATATATATATATATATATATATATATTATGTAAGAAATATTACAAAAGAGGGTGAAACTCATAGAACTTGTATTTGATTCTTTCACAATATACCAAGAGTATGTATCACCCTTATACTTTCTATTTCTCTTCTATACTTTATAAATTAATACGTGATGAACTATTTACACTGCCAATGTATTTTTGAGAATTATAATGTTTATACTCTGATTCATGTAATTTCAGTATGTCATATATAAAAGAATTTTGAATATTGGTCATATCCATACCTTGGAATACCATAATGTGTGTGCATGATGATATATGCACTGGAAATTTGATTTATCACAGGTGATATTCACAAAATTGTCATGCAATGCAGTTTATAGCAAAAAATTTTGTTTGTAGCCTGGATACAAAACTGACAAAAGCTTTGTTTATGAATTACCATATAGTATTATATTTTCTTTTAGAAACTGTAAAGAGCCTCATCAAAAGATCTTACTTTAAATCGATGTGTGTGCAATTACCTTGCTTTTTTCCCAGAAAAGATTCCATTTAGCATTGTTGGAGAATAAGGAATGGAAGATTGTCAGATGTTAGCTGAGAATAATAATAATGAACCTGCTTTAAGTTTTGTATGTGTATTGCACTGGGAAATAATGGGTGTGGGAAAAGTGCATTGATAAAGTGGTTAGTTATCTAGCTTATCACATCCTTATCAGGTCTAGAGAAGAGAAGGCCCTGATAGGAGGTAAGGAAACCCTAGATGTGCCAGAGTAGGTACTTTGTCTTTTTTTTTTTTAATCCACTCTCTGCTTATGCCATTAGCATTCCTCTTGTCATTTATGTTGTGGCCTTAAGTTGAATAACCTGGTGTTTACTTTTATATTTTCTCATATTTAGAACTCAGCTATGCTGACTTTCCAAACAAATTTTTATGCTAATTCATTGCTTTTAAACAGATGATCATTCTTAAGATGGAAAGAAATTATGGAAATGAATGCCTATGTTGGCATTCTTTTTGGTCACGACATATCTACTGTTTTTAGAAGTCTTGGTGTTTGTGTAGTCTTCTCTCAATCTCAAGTCTTAGATAATTTAATAATTTATCAGTTATCAGTGTTTGTAAGGAGGTAGGCAGCAGGCCAAGGGACTTCAAACTTAAACAGAAATGAAAGCAGAGGTTATTCAATTTCTGATAGTGGATAGTTTGTGATATACAGTATATTTTTGCAATGCAGATCATTTAAGATCTTTATGACAGATGTGATGCCTTGGAAGGCACTGGTTTATATTGAGATTATATTTCTCTCTCTCTCTCTCTCTCTCTCTCTCTCTCTCTCTCTCTCTCTCTCTCTCTCTCTCTCTCATGTAGCAGGGGGAGCAAGTTTATTGGATTATTGATTCATAGATATTTACTGTGTTACAAGGAAGGCCATGCCAGTTTACTTTGTGAACTTAAATGTTTTGTCATGAGGCTATGGTAATGAAGCTGCATCTTTGAAATTTGAAGGAATTTAACATTTATCTTTATTCACTTAAAGAATATTATCCAAATAGGTCACTCTTCTCTCATTACACGATCTTGAGATTATACTAATATAGACTATACTACTATAGCATTTGGTAATATATTTTGCTATGCATATTTGTATTACCAGGAACTTGGTTATGTCAATGTTGGATGTGAATGGTGTACTTGAGAATTAGGACAGCTTTCCATTTTGTTTGCTATGCTATATTAAGTAATCATATCAGTAGTTTACTTAATGTTTGGGATAAAATTTTAGTGTGCCATGGATCTTTGAACTATCTCTCAGTGCCTCTGGTTGGCATGGTACTGAGGCTCTTGGCATCTCTTGCATAGAGGAATGCATGCAAATAATACTACTTGTTGGATTTGGTCCAGGTGCTACACTGTATATTTGGAATCTGTTCATAGCACTGAGCAGAATATTAGGTAGTGGAGATATGAAATGAATGGAAGGAAACTTAGCATTTTTTTGTCTACATAGTGTACATTAATATATTATGAAGGGTTGATTGGTAGTATTATAGGATAACTTTCACTCTGTAGGCCCCTGCCAAGACACAAGGTTTGGTCTAGGTGCTGGCTCTACACGTCCTGATAACCAATGTAGGGAGGCTCGTTTGTCTCTTTTTAGCTGGACATGAGTTAGTAAGAAGTATATTCTAGATACATGTCCAATAGTAATTTGTTTTACTATTTTTTTTTTCAAGGATAGCTTGATTTATAATGGATTGTCACTTATATATCTAATTCTTCCATAGGACACCATGGCCCCCCCAGTATATGCAGATCTTGGAAAGTCTGCCCGGGATGTGTTTGGCAAGGGCTACCACTTTGGAGTATTGAAGCTAGAATGCAAGAGCAAGACCAGCACAGGTGTAGAGATCACTGCAGGAGGCAACAATGCTCTTGAGTCTGGCAAGGTGGCTGGCAACCTGGAGACCAAGTACAAAGTCAAGGAGCATGGTGAGTCCAGGAGACATGTGAGACTGAGTGATGCCTCTGGTTTTGAAATGATCTGCTCCTCATTGATATAAAATGGATTATAATACATTATAATCAGTTACTGGTGGTTGAAAATGGATTGAAAATTGAAAATAACTCTTTGTTATTGGCAAGTAGTGAATCAGGTGCATTCAAAACTCCAGTATGTTACTGATTTTCAATTATTGCTGTAAATTTGAAAATTTCAGAATTTTTATTTTTTTTTCCCATCACATTTTCAATTAAAACAAACTTGAGCTTTGTGTAGTGTTGTAGAGTTCTGATAAGATTATGATGATTATTGCTGCACAGGTTAAGGAAAAGCAACAAGGTGGTGCAATGTATAGTATACTTACAGCTAAGAGGTCATTGATTCAGATCTCTGGCAGGATGGAGACTGGGTTTTTATCCGTCCTGTTGCAGCCTTTTTCACTCATAAGATTATAGATGCAAAACTTGAACTGAGAAGTTTGAATCTTTTCTATCCAGAAGCCTCACTGAAATACCTTTAGTTTTGGGGGGAGATGTTTGCCTTGCATTGGGATTGTACTGGTTGGTATTGAGAGCAATATTTATGTTACTGACAGGATTATGAATGGCTTTCAATGGCATTGTGATTAAATACACATGGATGTCACTTGACGATAGTGATATTGTTTACAGGTTGATTACTGTGTGAAGGGAAGCAAACTCATGACTGTAGTTCCAGCCGTGTAGTTGTAATGTTTCAAGTTTAGTAAATATTCTTCTTTAGTCTGATTTCAGTAAAAGATTGCTTGCCATGGCTATCTTGGTGGTTTATAACTGTTTAAAGACCGAAATACTACTTCTTTTGATCTTTATTATTCTATACAATACACTATGAAACTAAGAGTTCCCAGTTGCCCTTATGCATGTTCTGTCATATCAAGTGTATCAAATATTGATAATTGTTTGTATAATGACAATGCCTGTAAATTGAAAGAAGTTCTGCCCTACTTATTATGTTTATGGTTTAGAAATTTTATCAGTTTGACAAGTTGTAGGGATGTTTATATTCAGTTTTGATGTTACAAGATATCTCATCTTATTTGGTGCACAGGAGAAAATTCCTAAATTAAATAGATGGTGAGATGAAACTAAATATCTTATGAAACAAGGAAGGTGTGAGATGAAATGAAAAGTGTTTAATTGCACATTGTTTGGCATGGGTACAAAAAAAGCAATGATAACATTCACCTTATATGGGACTAAATTCAATAATATTGGGAATTGTTAATAGATGGTTGAAGAAAATTTATAATTATTGTATGGATTGATTGAAAAATGAATAACTGAAACTAGACTGATGTTACATTGCAGCTACCTAACAAGCAGATTAGGGGCTGTAATGTTTTAGGTGTGAGAAAACTGAAGAGAAATTGGAAGACAGTTTTTAATATTAAAAGATGTCATTCAGCTTGATTGTATAATAAGCTTACTTTGCATTGTGGTCCATTATTAGATGCCTTCCTAGTTCAGTAGCTGTTGTTGATGTGTTTCAGGTCTAACCTTCACTGAGAAGTGGAACACAGACAACACCCTAAATACTGAGGTGGCCCTGGAAGATAAGGTGGCAAAGGGGCTCAAGCTGGTGCTCAACACCACCTTTGCACCTCAGAGTGGCAAGAAGTCTGGAGTGCTCAAGTCTACCTATAAGACTGATGCCCTCGCCCTCAACCTGGACTCCACACTGGACCTGGGTGGACCTGTGGTCAATGGTGCTGCTGTGGCCAGCTACAGGAACTGGTTGGTAGGCTACCAAATGTCCTTTGATACTGCCAAGTCCAAGCTTACCAAGAATAACTTTGCTGTGGGCTTCACCAATCCCGACTTCATCTTGCACACCTATGCTAATGATGGGGCAGAGTTTGGTGGATCCCTCTTCCACAAGATCAATCCTGAGTTGGATGGTGCCGTGGACCTAGCTTGGTCTGCTGGTTCCAACACTACACGTTTCTCTATCGGATGCAAGTATGCTCTGGACAAGGATGCAGCTCTGAGGGCCAAGGTTAATAATTCTGCTCAGGTGGGTCTGGGATATCAGCAGAAGGTTAGGGATGGCATCACTCTTACTCTTTCCACCCTTATTGATGGTAAGAACTTCAACCAAGGTGGCCACAAGGTGGGCTTGGCAATGGAGCTTGAGGCCTAGGTGTCATGGGGGAGGCCAGTTTGGGCCTGTTGGGATAAGACTGCTGAGTATTGTTAAGGGTGGGAGGCGGGGGGCAGGGCCCGCTAAATTCCAGTAGTGTAAATGAGCACTGTACAGCAACTTTATCCCAGACTTGTACATTTCCCAGGTGTAGGGGTAGCTACATCATTCTTCATTATGTCATCAATAAACTTATCTGATCACCAAATTGTTTGTTCTCCTATACACACACAAATGCATATATACATATATATATATATATATATATATATATATATATATATATATATATATATATATATATATATAGATAGATAGATAGATAGATAGATAGATAGATAGATAGAGAGAGAGAGAGAGAGAGAGAGATCTTCGAACCTAGCTTGTGAGGTTGAGATTGATGTGTGCCCATGAGGAGGAAACACTAGATCTGCAATATGTTCAGTCAAATTACTCAACAATGAATGAAGTTAATGAGTAGAGAAGACTGGGAGGAATGTTTAAGAAAAAAAAGATGAAAGGAACAAAGATAGGAAGGGACGTATTGTGGAACATGGGGAAAAAGGGAGCCTGTAACGGATATATAACGAGTGTACATGGGTTTTTACCCCTTTTTTAACACTTTAGTTATTTTTTCCTTTTCCCTCAGGAATCTTGTGTACTAGATGTGACGCAGTAAATATACATGGCAACTGCAGCAGCGGACATGGATGTACAAAATCCGCAACCGTATAAACTATATTGACATTTTAACATCCACAACATTACTGTATGAGGAATGTATACCCGGCCGGCTATGGATCCGCATCTGCAGAACCGACAAAAAATGTTTCCATTACTTACACAAAGAAACGGGTATATAATTATATACGCTAATAAAGTTACAATCTGTTACACCTCCCCGATGAACGAAACAGGTATCTCCTAACCAAGGTCTTAAAGTAACCCTTGAAATAATAGTATTCGTTACTATATTTATCGAATGATAAATAATTTGTGTGGCTTCACCTCATATAGCCTACTTCATAAAATCATGGACCGATGCCTTATCCCCACCCATCCCTTTAATTTCTATTTACGTATACAAGTTAAAGCATATTATGTAATATTATGTCACTGATTATGAAGTCTTACGTGATAAGTTGACAGTGCTGCCGATTGTCAAAGCAAGTGGTGCTTTACGATGGCGGGTAGCGGAAGACTGTCAAAGATAACGGGTGGCGGAGCGGCGCAGCCCGAGGCGGGTAGCGGTGTGTTCCAGCAGCTGCTTGTTTAGTGTTCACGGCGCTGCACGGGGCTAGGGAGAGAAAAGAGAAAGTTTGCACATGCTATCCATAGAAAAGAGAGCGTCGCATCCGTGCTCGCTCCACAGGGATGTGTAAGCTATCACACCAGAAGAGCTGACAAAAGCATGCGAGCTACAGTGACAGTCGCACATGGTTAGCAATGGCGCTTGTCTTACGAGGAAACAACGAGGCGGCAACGGTATGCACTGTTGAGTCTCCGTTGCGTCCCGCTGCATCATTACCGAGTGACAGTGTAGGTAGTTCATCAGCTTCTTTGGCCGTGAGCGGTTGATCGCTCCTCTCCCTTGGCTACCGGAACGTGGAAAGATCAAGGTGAGAATATATATATATATATATATATATATATATATATATATATATATATATATATATATATATATATATATATATATTATATATGTGTGTGTGTGTGTGTGTGTGTGTGTGTGTGTGTGTGTGTCAGTGCAGCGAGGTTACTGGTAACTGTCCTTACTGTTGATATTAAAAAACAAAAAAATGAGACGCATAACTTGTGTGTGTGTGTGTGTGTGTGTGTGTGTTTCGCATTCTAGGATTCGAAAAATGATCTTCCAGATGAAGTGGAGGAGTGGAGTGGTAGTGACAGTCGTAGTGGTGATGCAAGTGGGAACTAAAGCTTGGGAACCGGTGGCTTCATTATCTGAGGCTGGAGAGCGACTGCGAATAATGCAGGTGAGGCGAATTATCTCCTTCCTCCCTCTAGCTACGCTACATTTTTTTTCTTTTATTGGTACACTTTACTGTTGTATATACTACTACTACTACTACTACTACTACTACTACTACTACGACTGTTGTTGTTGTTGCTGCTGCTGCTGCTGCTGCTGCTGCTGTTGCTGCTGCTGCTGTTGCTGCTCCTACTACAACAGATTATTATTATCATTATTATTATTATTATTATTATTATTATTATTATTATTATTATTATTATTATTATTATTATTATTATCATTATTATTATTATCATTATTATTATTATTATTATTATTTTTATTATTTTTTTTACTAGTATTCTTTTTATTATTATTATTATTATTATCATTATTATTATTATTATTATTATTATTATTATTATTATTATTTTTACTAGTATTCTTTTTATTATTATTATTATTATTATTATTATTATTATTATTATTATTATTATTATTATTATCATTATTATCATCATCATCATCATCATCATCATCATCACCATCATCATCATTATTATCATCATCAATATTATCAACAGCAATTCAACCAGGAATATAATTACTTTGTGCGTTTGTGTTGGTAGTGCTCACTTGACTTATCAGACCAATAACAAGGCAAATTACTTCTCCCGCCAGGCCAGTTTGCGGAGGATCCAGCAGGCCAAGGTGCGAAGTGGTGGGGACGCGTATTTATCTGCACCATCTACTCTCAGGTGGGTTTGCAAAAGCTGTCACTAAAAAAAGAAGTCAAATCAAAATATAACAGTAAAAAGTTGAATATATAAATGCATAAATAAATCAACTAATACATACGGATAAACACAACGTAAAACTTCAAGAACTGAACTTGTGAACAAGAAAAGTTACTGTCTCTGCACATGGGAATAGTGAATAATAATTCATCGTATGTTTCCGATCTGATGTTCTCTTGTTACTGAATCTTACTGCGGTGTTTAGCGATCGTGTTTAGATCTGTAACGATATAATATATATATATATATATATATATATATATATATATATATATATATATATATATATATATATATATATATATGGTAATCCGTATATTTTGGCTTTAACTTTGTGTTTTGGTCGCTGTTGTCTCGCTGGATACGACAGGAGTCCATCGCGAAGGTTGGAAGTTAGGGCGCCCGGCAGTCTGGTTTCTCTTCTTAACAAACGGAGGAACTTCCACAACTTTGTCTGGGAGAGCGTCATTAGACATACAAAACAGTGAGTAGTAGTAGTAGTAGTAGTAGTAGTAGTAGTAGTAGTAGTAGTAGTAGTAGTAGTAGCAGCAGCAGCAGCAGCAGCAGCAGCAGCAGCAGCAGCAGCAGCAGCAGCAGTAGTAGTGTATGTGTATATGTTGGCCTACTCGTCTGTTTATATATATGTCTGCGTGTCTGTATATTTGCTCATCTCTCTATATATTCTCCTGTGTGTATTCTTATGTTGAAAAAATAACAAATAAATAACAACGGTCGGTGTTTCGCCAATGAACATTGCCTTGCTGCGATCGCGTTGTACATGGAATCACCATCAAATTTCAAGTGTATTACAGGATCAATGTATTAACAGTTCAAAGTTCATTGAATTAGTGTGTTGATACAAACTCATCCCATATATTCATTGCATGAAATGGATGGGTGTTAAAGGTAAAAAAAATATCACTTTGTTAGATGACGTCTTGTGCCCCTAATTACTTTCTGTCGTTTCCAGGCTGTCTTTCGGGAGTCTCTCCCTCATCTCTCTCGGTTTACTGACCTTTGGGATGATTCTATTCGACATGGTGAGTGGTACCCTGTCCACGAGGAGTGCTGAGGCCAAGGAGACGGTGCTGCCAGGCTTAGGGTTGCTGGGCGACGCACTAAATAACCTTACCGAGGTAGCCCTCAACGCCCTCACCATATACTTGTACAGGTAAGTTGGGACCCCGCCCGTTCTTTCACGGTCTTGCCCTCGCCGCCTATCTTATGGAACGTCACTCGTCACTGCCCGTTATCATTTGCCACGCCCTTTCACTCTCCCTTCGCACACCCAGAAGCATGTCCATACCTGTATCCACGTATATTTTCTATAAGATCACTTAACACATAATTTAGAGTCAGTCACTTCTTGCCAAGCAATGGTAGACATCGTATGGCTGGGTTCATATTGGTAATAATGGTGGTGGTGGTGGTGGTGGTGGTGATGGTGGTGGTATGTGTCCAAGGTATAAGATAATGGTAATAATGGTGGTGGTGGTGGTGGTGGTGGTGGTGGTGATGGTGGTGGTATGTGTCCAAGGTATAAGATATTCCTTTAGTATTGCCAGTACTATCTAGCTCTTCGAGGATTTATAAATAGCTTACCTAGGTTGAAGATGGCTAAAGAAGCAATTCGATGGCCACCATTCCCTAATAGTTAACGGTCTGAGGATGCGCTAACGCCCTTTATGTTCTCTTCGTCGCAGGGAGGAGAGCCCGGACTGCAGTGAACGATTGCTATGTGAAAGCAGTCAACAGGCGGGGCAGCGTGGCCTCCTGGACAGCTTAGTCAATTATTTCACCGGGCTGTTTGTGTCACTCTTCCTCCCGGAGCCGCCGCTCTCCCGCAGCCTGGAGGCCATGCGGGCCGGAAGGAGAAGCGACGACTGTGTTGGGCTTTATCCGCACTGTTCTGTAAAACTCTGAGTGCTGCTTTGCCTATAAACAGCTAGGGGCAAGCTGTTGGGGCCAGCCAGAGTACTTTCCGTTCTCGTCAAGTGATGGAAGGCTGAGTTAAAGGAAGGACACTCGAGTAGTGACTTGAGAAACTAAGAGGTTCGCTTGCTGTTGTGGTTTAGTAATGGAAAACATATTTAAGGAAACCTAGTTGTCAAACACAAAAAGCAATTGATATTTACATGATGAAAATGTAACGGAGAGAGATACGCTATATGAATGAGGAGTTTGGGGCTTTTATCAACCATATAACATACAGGATGATTTTTGATTAGGATAATGAATCTGTATAAGTTGTGGTTTGTGCGTCAATCATATCTAATTATAAATAACCATGGTGCAATGCCCCTTGCCCTTTCCCCGCTCTCTTTCTTTTACTGAATTTTTATAACTGAGTGATAATAACTAGCTACCAAATCATGAATTGCGTCAACCGTCTCTACTGGCCTTGTGGCTGAAGGCTTGCTGTTCCTGAATCTTCCTTCCTTTGACCATTTCGATGATGCGGAGAAGGGCGCTGGCACAGCACGGCAGCAGGCAGCACACAAGATGATGAAGCCAAGATTACAAGAGCAGCTGAGATGGACGTCTAGCACCAGAAGGTAGAGGGAGACACCACTCAGTCACCAGGACTCAGTGGCACCTGGACTCAGCGACATGGGCACAGTCACCATTAGGTGATACACTTAAAAGCTGTTTTCTCTGACGTAAATGTTGACGAAAATGGAGTGACAACAACACCACCACCGGCGGGCTGACGCCCGCATTGTGTGGCAATATCATCCATGTATATTGAATATATTTATGTATTTGCTCTACACAATAAACGAGTGGCAAGCATGTGAACGCCACGGTAGTGGCACGGTAGTGACGTTCACATGCTTGCCACGCTACCTGCACCACCATTCTAAATTCCGCTCTACTGCCAGTTTGTGGGGAACATTGCCCGCCACAGGACACGCCGCGGCACACACAGGAAGAAACCATGCGTGTTTCTGTCTCTCTTCTTTCTACGGTGACTCGTCAAGCTGCCTCTAGTTATTGAAGTGAATAGATGGTGAAATAGTGATGTTGAATGAACCTTGAGACGCAGGTTGTTATGAGGTACCTATATATAGACCACTGTAGAGACTTAGTCAACTGATGCAAGTGTGGTTGGTAAAATGTGGAAATATAAGCCGAAATATATGTTATTCTGATTGATTGCCTTAAACTAATGTAGATAACGTTATTTAAAGTATATATAATATCAATACAGCTTCTGCTGCTTGATTATAGCAGAAATTAATCTCAACATAACTAAGGAACCATATTTACGAAGTTATTACACGAATCACTTCTTTCGATGACTACGGATACAATGATCGTATTATAGGAGAATATTCCAGCAGCACGAGTGAGCAGTAGTGGTAGTAGTAGTAGCAGCAGCAGCAGCAGCAGCAGCAGCAGCAGTAGTAGTAGTAGTAGTGCTGGTGGTGGTGGTGGTGGTAGTTGTCTCTCCAGTTACAATCATCCCAGAATTACCACTGTCAGTATACTATCATCAAATTTTCAACCACAATCACTCGTTGACATCGTTCCCCAGACCGCACACATACAAAAAGTTTCAAGATAAACCGTAACGCATCACGTCGCTAAACGTTCACGTTCGTCTTTATGAGAACTTTCATCTTACTTCTCGTCCCCCTCCTCATGCTCACCATCTTCTGTTGTTCTTTCCACAGTCCGCAAACAGTATCGTATAATTTCTCCACTGACGAGTTAAAATGTGTCGACACACATGTGTTTTTTGTTGACGTCCACGTTTCACAGTTGGCATCAAAATAATATTTTCCATAGTTCATATCAAGGCTGATGATCCTTGGTTACCACATTTGTTTGTATAACTGTAAGTCATGTGGGATGTGGAGGGCTGTTAAATAATCTCTCAGTCCTTATTTGCTCGGCACGATTACAATGTTGGACAACTCCAGATTAGCTGAGAGAGATTAACTACAAAATTAAAGTCAGCGTGACTCACACAATAAACAAACTCTTGCAATAAAGAGCTGACGGTGTAGCGGTGAGGAGCATATATATATATATATATATATATATATATATATATATATATATATATATATATATATATATATATATATATATATATTTTTTTTTTTTTTTTTTTTCAAATTGAAATCTTTTGGCATCCTCCTATGAATAGGCTGTCACTCTGTCAGACCTTTATTCATCTTTTTTTTTTTTTTATTGTGAACAGTACAAGATTGAAATTAACATGAGGTGCTTACAAACCTGAGCTGAGCTGTTTCCTTTGTTGTCGTCTGGTGGTGACTCTCCTCTCTCTCTCTCTCTGACTCTGATCTGACTTGGCGGCGTGCGTCACGTAATGTACGCGTTGTGTAGAAATGTCAAGCAGACATTCGGACCTATCTATGACTTGGACTTCGAACTCCGTAACCAAATAAAGCTATTGTAACGATGGTGTGAGTGTGTGGTGTTGCACACAGGATCGTTTTCTGCTTTTATCGATGTGAGAAAAGTGGTAGTCCATGGAGAAGGATAAACGAAAACAACCTGTCAGGACATGTATTATGTCATTTAGGTTTTGTAAAAACAAACTTAAATATTAGCTGCTCCTGATGCCACCCTACCGCCCCCCTACCGCCCCCTTTCGCCTCACCGCCCCCCAAGATCGTTTCACCGCCCCCAGGGGGGCGGTACCGCCCACTTTGAGAATCACTGATCTATGTTCTTTGAATATCGCCTACTCAATTTCTCAGCTGTGTCAAGAGAACCATTGAAAAATACCACTACTTTTTGCTCCGAGTGGGGGTAAACATGACTTACGGTCGGCCTTGTTCCTTTCACTCATTTTACGTGTGTTTTCTTTCGATAATCAGGTTTATTTTAAGCGTTTATGGAGTTATATACATGTTTATCTATTGTCTATCTATGCTCTTTGCATACAACCTACTCGATTTCATAGGTGTGTCAAAAGAACCATGGAAAAATGTAACTACTTTTTGTTCCAAGTGCGGGTAAACATGGTTCGGTCGTCCTTGTTTCCCCATTAACTTGCGTGTTTTTCTTTCGCTAATTCGCTTTAGTTTGACGTTTAAGGAGTTATATACATGTTCATCTAAGGTCTATCTATGTTCCTTGCATATTATCTACTCGATTTCTTAGCTGTGGCAAGAGAAACATGGAAAAATACGACTACTTTTTGCTCCGAGTGCGGGTAAACATCACTTACGGTCGGCCTTGTTTCTCCGTTAATTTTCGCGTTTCTTTCGCTAATTCGCTTTAGTTTGACATTTGTGGGGTTATATACGTGTTTATCTATTATCTATCTATGTTCTTTGCATATTACCCACTCGATTTCTTAGCTATGTCAAGAGAACCATTGAAAAATACCACTACTTTTTGCTCCGAGTGGGGGTAGACATGACTTACGGTCGGCTTTGTTCCTTCCACTTATTTTACGGGTGTTTTCTTTCGCTAATCAGGTTATTTGTGGCGTTTATGGGGTTATATACATCTTTATCTACAGTCTATCTACGTTCTTTGCATATAACCTACTCGATTTCTTAGCTGCGTCAAGAGAAACATGGAAAAATACAACCACTTTTTGGCAGCTGTTAAAATAATACTATGCTAGTTCCAGGCCAGCCATGCATAAGGGTGGGTGGGGTGTGTGTTGGGTGTCTGGCGGGATGGAGGGAGTCAGTGTGTCCTGGGGTAAGGTGTGGGGAGGTGCGCTGCGTCTAACCTATTGAAAAGCCTCTGCTTGAGCGGATACGGGCGATTTCTACCTGAAACACCCTCTGTTTTAAGTAAATAGCGGTATTTCACGATGTTTTTGCCGTTGTAGTGGCGTATTAAGACGATCTTTACCTGAAATACTGTAGGGTTCAAGTGACCAGCCGTGTATCAAGGTTTATGTAAGGTGAGTCACCACCCAACACCCGCGGCGCCATCTTGTATTCTTATTTCATCGGTCATTTTAAGCCATATCTGTCAATCATTACAGGCTCATCTTGGCACAGTATGCAGCAATGGTATTAAGCTTTCATATGAGCCATTCAGACATAGCTTCCGTGGTCAAGTTTAAGTTTAATGAAGGTGGGAGTGAGATAGGAGGGGGGGCCGTACCCCACCACGGGGCCTCCGCCAGCCGGCTCATTTATCAGGATAATTTTTTCGTTTCTGGACTGTTTATTTGGGATCAATAGTCAAATTTAACGCTTTCTATGAATACTGCGGTGAGTTTCAAGTAATTTCCGTGCGTGTAAGGGGTGGAGATAGCTGTGGTTGGCGTTATTAGGGTGGTAAATAAGAGGGGATTTTTGCGCTAAATTTCTTGGAACTCCCAATGCCCTTTTTTTATTTAAGGCTGTATCAAGTTGTTATTATTTGCAAAAGGTATTCCATATACAATGATGTTTTATGCCTAAATTTCAGTGAAATGAGTGGAGAGGAAAAGTGTTATTTAGCGGTGTCAAAGTTACATTAATAACTTATTTATCAGCCTGTCAATAGTTTATTTCTGCCTCTAACTCACTCTAAAGTGTTTAAAATAATTAAGAATAACTAATCAATTGTATTGAAATGGGTTTTGGTTCCTTTGAAGTGGTAGTTAATGGATATTTAACGAGTGTTAAAAAAAGGGTCATATTTTTATAAAACAGGTTTTTTTCCCGTAGAATTTCTTTAGAATTACTGTTGTTAGGAGTGTATTTATACTTTGAGAATTAGGTATCCTATTTATCACGTCGGAACAGATACATTAGTTGGATCTGACATCGTTTTATCGAGGGGTCATTTTTAAAATGGTTTACACTACGTAAATTTAGAGCACCTGTGACGTCATCAGCTGTGACGTCATAGGGCAGCGGGCGCCTCCTGCCCCCTTGCCTTCCTGACTTATATGCCATATATAGCATGAGTTACTGTATGCTTACCGTGTGTGTGTGTGTGTGTGTGCGTGTGTGTGTGTGATGCTGTAATATTGTTATTGTTATATTGGCTCTCCATATCTAGCATTGTGAAGTGATTTTTTCGGGTATTTTGAGGTGTGCGTGTGTGTGTGTGTGTTGCTGTAGTACTGCTATATTGGCTCTCCATATCTAGCATTGTGAAGTGATTTTCTCGGGTATTTTGAGGTGTGTGTGTGTGTGTGTGTGTGTGTGTGTGTGTGTGTGTGTGTGTGTGCTTAATCAATAGACAGGGGATAGATAATAGGTAGAAATCTCTCGGTATATTTGTTTGCTACAGGACCTGCCACATACAGATGTGATATCTTGTTGCAGCATCTTCCCTTCATTTCTTGTAACCGAATGAAGTGAATGTATTTAACTGATGAACAATATTAATTTGCGTCTCCTCTCTCCCCAGCGCCTCCTCCACCGCTGCTGCTGTTCCCCGTGACTAGACAGCTGATGTATGACCATTGGTGCTGCTCCACGCTACACACGGAGCTGGTGGCCATCCAACTGGGCTCGATTTACGAAAGTTCTATTTACGAGCAGTCACAGCAAGTCCGTGGGCGTTGGGCGACAATACTATATTGTCTTTCTATCTTTCTCGGGGCACTGTCATGTGCTAATATCTGCAGTTCTTTATTTCCACCTCTTCCTTGTAATCTTTGGGTTGGTCATTGTTTACCTCGAGGTTGTGTAGTGGAGAAAAGCGTGCATAGGCCCAGGTTACGAAACCCTATGACAGTTTTCTTAATTTCTGAGGTACTTAAGAAATTCGTAATTGTTTAGTGAATCGCTCTTAGCAGAGATTGCATTTCTTAGGGAATTACGAACTATGTGACTGTTTAGTGAACCCCACCCCGGTTTGTTTGGTGCGGCGCGTGAGGCAGTGTCCACGTTGCCATGACGACACTACCATGCCGAAGTGTTGTCTTGACAGGTAAGCACTCCGCCTGTCACCCTTCACTGCTGCAACACACTTCCACCACAGGTAGGCATTGTGATTTCAAAGTAGAGACTAGGCTATTTTGAGACGTGGCGTGAGTACATGATGTATGTATGTATGCCAATATGAGGAAATTGAGGGAGATAGTATTATTTTATTGTACTTCCTTGTCATACCTATAGCATCCATTATTTCTTTCTTGCCTGCTACTTTTATTAAACACTAGGCCATTTAATTTAGTTTTGATTTTGCAAACTTATCATAAATAGTTATTCATTATTATAATGCACTGTTGATTGCAGTCTGTTGGGGTAAGTATTTTTATAATGTTTATAATGTGTGTGTGTGTGTTTCAAATTACTTCTGGAAGCTGTCAGCCAAATGCCAATTTATGATGCCATGCTAATTATATATATATATATATATATATATATATATATATATATATATATATATATATATATATATATATATATATATATATATATATATATATATTGATCAGCCATGACAACCTCTGGTTAGGAGGAGTTAGTAAAAATATATTAGGGTTGTAGAGACCACTGCTTCTGTGCTAAAAAGAGGAAATAAGTGAATGACAAATTATTGAGATGTGTATGAAGAATGCAGAAGAGGCTAATGATAAGATTTATTAGGTTTGAAGGAAGGGGATGTTGTGTAAGGAAATAGTTTGAATTATAGGTGACTGTACTTTTGGTCCAGTTAATCTTTATGGTGGAAGCTTGTATGATGGCAGATGTAAAATTAAGTACCCAATGTTTATTGGAAAAAAAACTTTTTGCTTTTTATTATTACTGTTTGCTTGTTTTTATTTTTAGTTTTTTTGTGATGAAAATATATGTTACTATGCAATGTTCTTTACAATTGCAGTGTTTTAGTGCAGTGCTGACGGGCTCCACCAAACGGCATGAGGGGGAGGGATATTGAGAGCCAGGCTGAAGGGGAGGCCACCAGATTCCTTTCAGCAATCCCTCTACCTGGCCCTGCCAGCCAACAGGTAGGTCTGTGTGTGTCCTAGGCCAGATCAACCATCCTTACACTTCAGCTGTTGTTTTGTGTTTAGCTTAGAGGATCACATCAAGCATCAGTTGACATCTGGTATACTTACAGAAAAGAGGGAAAACAGAATGTAGTTGAAAAATATAGTCTATTGACCACAACTTGTCAGGAATTGATTGAATTGTCTTAGAGTATGATTTACCTTATATTTCTTGATTTCATTTATTAAGCAGACAGGTTATCAGTCTTAGTGTGAGTCATATAAAACTTTTATTTCTGATTATTTTGATTTAGGTTGTTAAGTAAAGGAATTTTGTTATTCAAAATGTGTAAATAGTGTAATCACTACTACATGTATATAATTTCATTTCCCTGTTTTCTTGAATCATTATGAGTGTATGAAAAGTTCTGTGTACTTGAATTCTATATAATTTGATGATATAGGGAATAACTATGATAATGGAAATGGATAGAAAGTTAAGAAACATTTTGGAGTATGATTTTTTATTTTTGACACATTTTTTTGCTATTGCAAAAGGACTAACCAAAGTGATTTTTTAATATATATATATATATATATATATATATATATATATATATATATATATATATATATATATATATATATATATATTCAGGCACTCCAGGCGGGGAGTGATGGCCAGGCTGTGTTGCCAGGTCCCAGTGCAGCTGGTGAACGCAAGAGAGCTGGCAGACTACGTAAGATGATTACTCGAGGCCCCACCAGGTTTGATGAAGTGAGTGCTTATGAGACTGTGGGAGTGCAAGCACTGTTGTGCTAATGCTGGACTGTGGCTGTTGTTAAGGCTATAATATACTGTGAATAGTTATGAGTATCACAGCATTGTTGCAGAAGTGCCTGTAGCAGTGATGTGTATTGTAAGTAGTTAATGTGGCAGTATCTATGAATGATGAAACCGAGGATAAATGTGTTTGCATGGTGCCAGAGGATTAAGACTAAAACTTCTAACATTTAGAGTAAGATTGACCTAAAACCTGAACCCCAGTAGTGCCTATTCACCCCAGCATATAGAGAGTGGGGAGACAGCTGAGCCTACCCCAGTGGAACCTAGGACACGGTGGCAGCGAGCAGCAACAGAGGTAACCTGGTAGTGCTTTACGAACCACTGACTTAAAGCATGACTCACTGCTTATTCTTGTTTTAATCAACTATATAACTCTACATGGGATCATGTAGGAGAATGGGTCTTCAGCAGTTAGTTTTAGATTTAGATAAATAGAAGGTGACCTGGAATTGAACTTTGTTAGTATAAATCATATGCACATCTTCATGAGTTGTGGGGTGAGAACATATGTTCAGCTAATTTTCACAACTCTAGCTGATGTTTAAACATTTTGATTATGTAACACATTAAAAGAAAATACTCGTACTGTTAGTGGCTGCTGTAGTTGAGTGGGACTGTACATGTTTTTGGAGGCTGTGGGATTCATAGGCATATGGATTTGAATCCTGTCTATAGTCTGGGGATGGAAAGGGCATCCACTCAGGATATTGCTTTCCAAATGCTGAAGCCAAAAGTTCTGTGCTATAAATACCATCCTATTCCCAGTAAACTAGGAAAGTCAGATAGAAAATAGAAGAAAGAACAAAAGAAAAGAAAAAAATTTAATCCTTTACCAAGGTTAGCAAAATTTGCATTCCCAAGTCTGGAATGTAGCCGAGGAAATGGAACATTTTTGAAACTATTCTTCTGTTTGCTATACTGCTTAGGAAGACACAATTGTCAACATCAGGTTGTAATGTTATCTTAATTCAAGAAATTCAAGTATAAATGGACTGGTTATTATTATTGGAAACTTGTGAACTTGCCTCTGTCAGATGACCAATACTCATAGTTTTAATCAGTGATTGGTATAAAAGATTAGGGATGATTTTCATGGAAATTCTTTTGTGAAATATGTACCTCCATCCTTCTTTGCTGAGTCAGTAAGCTTCCCAGAGCTGCAAGTCAAATTAATGAAATTTTCTTTCTTTTCTAATTGAATAGTCTATCTGTCTGTCTGTCTGATCTATTTGTCCGTTTGCCTGCTATTCTGTCAGGCTATGTCTTTGTCTTTCTATATTATTGATATCTGATTTGTGTATCCATAGCTTAATTTTGTTTTTCTCAGTTGTTTTCATTTATTCATTTCACAGTTTTCTGAGATGATGTCCATATGTTTCTTTAAGCATGACAATGAGATCAAGATTTTATTTCTATCTATTTTTACACTGTTTAGTTTTTCACTTTCATCTAAGATCTTTATGACCTCTAGTCTCATCTACTGCAACAACTGAACTTTGCTGTTGACTCAAATGCTCCTCTTATGTCACCAACTTTCTCTGATCTCTTGTATTAGAGACAGCATATTTACTTGTATGTATACTCAACTGTTGAAGTATTCTACTGTCTTGTGATTTATGAATATATATTTCCATTTTTTTAATGAATTTCACTGTTGAGTATTAAAAAAAAGATGAATTGAAATTGTATTTCAGATGTCTAAGAAAATTTTAAACTGTAATATTAGAAAATACTAGCCAGCCACATACATACATGCTTGTCTAATACTGGTTTTGAGAACTATGTATACCAATGAATTTTGAAATGTAGCTTATGCTTTCATCTTTGCCCATCCATATTCCCAGGCCCGTACTACCTTCAGGATTCAAGGTGAGGAATTCTTCACCAGGGTGTGGCCAGAGGAGCAACATACAGCACCTTCCTCCCCAGGCAAGTGTTTCAACAGGAAGAAGAACAATACTGAAGGGGACAGAAGTAGAAGAATAGAAGTAAAGAAAGGAGGGAACAGGAATAGGAAAAACAACAACACCTCAATTAATTTTCCAGACAATGTAAGAGGAGGGAGAGAATGGTATTGGAGGATGAATTTTCAATGATGTTTGTAGAGACTCTTGTTACCCCTGGTACTTTCCAATGCATACTCTATTGAGGACAGGGTTAGTGGTAGACTTTCATCTTTCTGACAATTATAGAAAAACAATAAACTTTGGCTCCATAGCAATTGCCTCTTACCTAAGATTGATATTACGGAGTTTATTCCAAATATTATCATCAGGTTTTCAAAATTTACTTACATCTCTTTTCCAAATATTGCTTTTGATTTCCTTTATGTAACAATTTCACTGTAAATATGAAGTTTGTCTCACTAATTGCATTATGGACAAATGTAACTCATACATAATCATCTAATCTGCTTTTTACAACCATTTTTTCCTTTCAGGGTTTTCTCTTTTGGATATTCTATCACCCTCAAAGTCACAAGAAAAGAAGGATGGAGAGACAGAAGATGCTGATGGTAGGGAACAATACTCTCTTCATTATCATTATTATCATACATTTGTTACTGCAGAATGTTTCGTAATTTTCTTGATTTAATGAGTAGAAATAAAGAAGAATATTGGGAATTGTTCACAGCATACACAAAGGAGCAAGGAAAAGATGATATAAGACAGTGCAAAGTCATACAATTTTTTTTCAACTCATCCATTCCCTACCAGTTAGTTATTCTATGTTATATTGTCAGTAATATTTTATTCTAATATAGTGATAGAAAAAGATAATCTAATAATGATCTTCACAATTTTCATAGTAATATGTACAATTTTCAGCCATGACCAACACCACTACCACTAACACCATCATTCCTTTCCCTGCTAGGTGCTGAAGGAGAAAGTCATGCGTTGGTTGGCCCTCACCCCTGCCCTCCTACTCGGTCCACTCCTGCCATTTATGTACCCCTTCATCTGTGTCGTGACCACCAGCGGTCTACTCTCTTCCTTCCCTCTGCTCTTCCAAGTGAGTTAAATACCAGGACACCTTGACACTCATTCACATAGTATGTCTATGTTGGTTTGCTTGGGAGGAAGTATGACTGACAGATTCATTCACTCTACTCTCTGTTCACTCTCTCATCTGCTCATTGATAGTTGACAAGACAGGAAGCAACATACATGTTAATTTGTACATTTTTGTTGTTTTTCTTTACATTGGAATGACAGTTTGACAGAGGCAAATGGAGATTTACTTTTGTCACACTTGCAGCTAAATAAAGCAAGTACCATATATGCCACAGTATAAGACAAATTTTTTTGCAAATTTTGAGACTCCTAAATCAAGGGGTCATCCTATACACTGGTAATAAAACACAAACCTATAGCCCTGTGGTGGACATTAAGCCACTTTACCTTGAAATTCATTTTGCAGGCGCACACACTTGCATATATCATTTACTGTGTGTGTGTGTGTGTGTGTGTGTGTGTGTGTGTGTGCGTACACAATTTATTGGCTTGGCAGGCAGCTCCTCTCTAGCATTGTTCAATGTTTGCTGGCAGTGTCATTCTCTAAGCAGCAATCACACTGGCAATTGTTATCACTATACATGCATGATAAATGCAGCCATCTGGTTATACCTTCTTTTGCTATTCATTTATATTCCTTAACAAAAAAGTGAAAGATTTATTTCTTTTTGCATATATGTATGCTGAATTAACAATAGTTTCTTAATATATCCACCAGGCTTCCACTATTGGTAGCAGGAGTTGCCAGGGAAGACCATACCTAGCATTGGCTCAAGACAGTGAGAAACAATAACCAGTGCTTTCTCTGCCTCTATTTGTATATATATAAATTAGTGTATTTCTGAAATTATTTCAGAAATCATTTTAACTGTTGTTCTACCTCATTGCTGAGGTAAAAATCAAGGCATGTTTTCTGGCAAGTCAAGTGAGATGTGTTGGTCAGGTTGCACTTCCCCTCTCATATGCCACATTCAGTGGGGGGGGGGGGGAGTTTTATACACATAAAACACACTTTGTTTTTAGTTCAACGGTGATATGGAACAGAAATTAGAATCTGGTAATAAACCAATTTATATAGAAACAGAAAGACAGGTAGAGATGAGGAGTAAAGGAGATGAAGTGGGGTTGGAAAATAAGGCAAGCTTGTGATTTATGGTGAAGTAGCAACAGTGGGAGAATCTGGTGACACCTTCACCCCATACCTAAAATGGCCAATTCCAACTACACCATAATAATAATCAGTTGCCAATTAGACTAACAGAAACCATGGTCATATTCTTGCCATTTTGGAGTTCTGAAACATCTGGAGTTGCACAGAACAAAGACAATAAATTTTGCTATGGTAACATTGTACTCAAGTGAAAATATCAACTGCCACACAAGCCACTCATATTGCAGATAAGCAGTGATGGGATCTCTTACCCTTAGCCAACCATGTGGGCTCTCTCCACCATGAAGGGGGTTGTCTTATGCAACAGTAGTAGCTCAAAACCTAAATTTTCCCTAAAAAATTGGAGGTCGTCCTATAGTCCGGCATATATTGCACGTTATTAAGAGGGTAGAACACTATATCATATGGAAGAAAGACAGGAATTCAAAAGAGAGAGGAATGTTTACGTTCATTTCAAGGATGAAGTTTAAGAAAACCAATTTTGTAATGAATACACAAGAGGTAGGAGGTGTTGATTTAAAGATGATACATAGAAAAAAAAGGATAGAAAGCAATATACTTTATATATATGTATACAGTATCTCCTTAATAGAACATGGACAACCAAAGATGGTGACCCTTTTATTTGCATAGTTGAGTATAATGTTACAAGCAATAATGGGACTAAGAAATGTGGACAGAGTCTTTAGTGATGAGGTTTTATGAGAGAGAGAGAGAGAGAGAGAGAGAGTCAGTCAGTCAGTCATATTCCAATCATTGCTGTCTTGCCAGGTGATCTTCAAAGTAAGTTGGAAGAGGGAGTGAGTGTGCGTGACCCTCTGGAGGAAGGTCTGTATGTTGGTGAAAAACCTTTCCTCACTCCTGCTAACTGTAACATTGTGGAAAACCGACTGCTGCGCCAGAATAACAGGTAAGTGCTGGGTGTGCTCAAATTTGGGCTGTACTGTTGGTGGAGTTTAGTTTTGTTTTATGGACCTCTTGATGTTTCACTGTTGTGCTGCTGTTTACCTGAAAACTGTTCTGATGTTTTGTTTAGTTGAATGATGGAAGTCTTAACTTGATAATGGTTCTTCCTGATTATGGTTTCCTTTTCTTTCTTATTTTCTTTGGTTTGGGTTGGTTTGAATATGTAGCTTTTGATTTAGGGTTTTACTTTATGGTCTCTTATTTGCTTAAAATTATATATTTTTCTTAATTTTCTTCTGTTGTGTTTCGAAAAGTGCCAACAGTGCTCTATATATATGGCAAACTATTTTGTCCCCTAACTTTGTTTTGTTTGAGTTAGATCTAAAGAAGAAATAGGAAGGAACTGGTCATCATATGGAATGGTTGGTGAATGGAGTAGACAACCAGTTTATGCATGAGGATGATGTGTATGAATAAGTACATATCTAGGTGTGTTTCATATGGAGATTGCCACAAAAGAGGGTGATGTCTTCTTCCAGCTTCCCTTATTTTTATTTTTATTTTTTTCTGATGCTATTATGAATGCTTATCTGTTATTCAATTATTGTGTTGTTTATAGGATTCTGTGCTGTACTGCCTGACTGTTGTGCTATGAAAATTTTGTTATTTACTTTTTGCTGTGATCATTTAGATTATTTGCTTAGATACTGCCATATTATATATCTTAAGTACACTAAATAATTAAAACATTCTAATTTTTCTTAGGATGAAATTCACAACCTAATCCTTACATAGGACAACATAATACAGTACTGGGCAAAAGTGATGGCCGGGTGGGGCTGATGGACAAGGATTTTGTCCTTAGTGAATTAAGGAAAAAGTGAATGCCTAGCTGTATGTAGTGTTGGTTGATCTGAGTCACATGCCAGCAACAGATGGGGGTTAGTGTGCATCTGGCTGGTGTGGGGAGAGTATCACTGCAATGAGTGATCATGGAATTTTCCCTTCAATGTGTTGCATTGTTACCACTTCACTCACTTCTATGACCATGGTATGACCTCTAGGGAGGAATATTCATGCAAAGCAGTTGCTCAGATCATTGGTTTAAGAAATCTGGCCTGTAAACCAATAACCACACCCAGGAAAATGAAGCAAGACAACCTGGATCTGTTTGATGGTATGTCTGTGAGGATGGTATGCCACTGCATCAAGGACCTGGGCTACAAGCAGTATACCCAGCACACTGTCCTCCCACTGGCACCAATTTGCTGCACTATTTGCTTGATTTACATGCCAGACTCCTTTAAAGCAATGATCTGAGTAACTGCTTCACATGAATATTCCTTCATGGTTATAGGGGTGTCTGAAGTCATAATAGTGCAACATGAAGGGAAAATTCCACAAGTGCTTGCCGCAGCAATCCTCTCTCCTAGTCAGCTTGATGCACACTATCTACCATCTGTTGTTGGCACGTGACTCATACCAACCAACATTACACACAGCCTGGCATTCACTTTTGCCCAAATTCACTGCCATCTCCTAAGGGGTTTGGTTTTGAAATAGACAAAATCCTTGTCTGCCCACCCCACCCAGCCATCACTTTTGTCTGGTACTGAACTGTACATAACTTACATTTTACAACTATCAGTAACATAGTCAATTTTACCTCCTTCATCTTCACCATCGTACTTCTTTGTTTCTCTTCCTCTGTTCCCCTTCCCTTCCAGACATTGGTTCTCAGAGACAGGTTCTCTGGAGCGCCTCAACAACCCCATCAATGAGCAGTTCTACCACCACCTGCCTCCCCATCTACAAGGGATACAGAACAAGGAGCCTCTCACTGTTTTCATGGATGTGAGTTCTAAGCTTTTCTGCCATCTTGCTGTCATGCTTTCACCTGTGTCTCTCCTTGTGTTTGTTTTTAATCCCTTATCCTGTCTTTTATGCTTTGGTACTTCCTTTTGTTATTCACCACAGTCACCTGCTGGTCACCCAGCCAGCCTTTCCCTACGGAGCGAGCTCAGAGCTCATAGACCGATCTTCGGGTAGGGCTGAGACCACATCACACACTACACACTGGGACAGCGATGCCACAATCCCTCAAGTTATGTCCAGTTCCCACTTTCTGCTAGGTGAACAGGGGCTATATACACATTAAGAGACTTGCCCACTTGCCTTGCCACGCCTGGAGCTCAAACCCAGGCCCTCTAGGTTGTGGGCCGAGCGTGTGTGTAGTGTGTGTGTGTGTCTGTGCACACCTTGTTGTATTATATAGGGTTTGAACAGGGCTCATAGTGTCCTGTCTCCATATCTCCACTTATCCAACTTTTCTCTAAATTAATGTGTGTTGGTTGCAGTAACAACCTTCTCATTTAATCTGTTCCAAATATCTACAGTTCTAGATGGAAAATTGTACTTCTAAATGTTCTTCAAACACTGACACTTCCTTATCTTCTTTGAGTATCTTCTCATCTGTCCAACTTCTTCTTTCATCAGCACCAGGTCCTGTTTGTCTATTTTTTCAATGCCATTTACTATTTTATGCAGTGTTATTAGATTTTTTCTCTTCTATCATACAAGATTGACAGACCCATTTCCTTCAGCTTTTCTTCATTTGTTTGGTCTTTTAGCTCCAGTATCATCATTGTAGCTGTCCTCTGAATCCTTTCTAACCTTCACACCACTGCTGCATAACCAACCTTGGACATATCATAATGAGTATAATTTTCATCATCATATTCTAATCCATGTATTGAAATACCACCCTAATATTAGTCAACATCTTGTACGTTGAGCTAAATAGCTTTCCTATATTTCATTCAGGACTCAGAGTATCTTGAATAACCACTCCTATGCAGTAAACCCTCGATATATTGGATCAATTGAAGGAAACCCCTTGTCGATATATCCGATGTATCCGAAGTACCTATACTGCTGCACACGCAAAATCACTAAAACATTTTTTATCTTCAAAACCTAGTAAGTAAACAAAATAAACATATGCTACATATAACATAACACATCTAATTGTATTTTTAACCCACAAGATGACAGTAATATAAGTAAGGAATATGTATATAGGGGAGGAAATAGAATTTTACTATAGTGAAGGGAAGTTGGAGCCGCTGTGCCACCGACACACACACCACTTGCTACCGAATCATCTTTTCCATCGCCTACTTCCTGGTTACATGTTCCCAGTGGTGGTGCAAAGAATGGGACAGATACATCACAAGGAAGGCAAAATTCAACCTCAGAGAGTGATATCGATCATCAGAGCCAGCATAATATTGCCCTTCCACCACTGGACACCCAAACAGGGGCTCGGTCCACGCCGCTACCAGCAGCTGGCCAACCCCACCACCTTCACCCACACAGTACCTCCACCATCACACCCCCAATGCACCCATCGCATTGTTGGTTGATAAAGAATCGTCCCTCCTGCTGAAATCACGTTGGAACACACGGGGTATTTCTATTATATGATGTAAGGAAATAATAATTGTGTAGAAAAAAATACGTATGGCTGATTCTCTAGTTCGGGAGTAGCTAACATGTGGCAAAGCGCGGTGTGGCATGCCTGCTCTGGTATTCAAATACAAACTGTGCCTGAGATAATTGCTTTCATAATTCTCCAAGAGAGGCTTTTACGTGACCTGTTGGGATACATAAGGTGTAAATCAATGAAACAATTGATTAAACTATACACTTACCCGTATTTATGTAGGTATGCTACTTCTATTCCCTGTCATCAAGCGATTCCTCCGATTGTGTGCGCTCCCTCTTCAGTGATGGGGAGGCGAGTGGTTTGAAAAATGAGATTTTTTGTTGAACTTTCTTGGTATCCTACAACTTCAGAACCTTCATTCTCATGATGCATAGCACTTTGTAGTACTCAGCAAGGGGCTCTCCCACATTATCAATTAGGCAGGTTGAAATGGCTTCCAACCCAGCTGCCAGAGACGGACCCTGTTGTTCACCTGTTGCCTCTCCATCCTTTTCCTCCTCCTCCACAGCACTAGAATCGGCGCTCAGCAGCTCGCCTGTGATGGCTTGGTTCCTGAATCGCCACAGCCAGCCATCATGGCACCTAAAATCTTGGATCCCAAGGTGGTTTGCTAGGCGTTGTGCAGCATTTTGGATGTCCACGCCTCTCAAAGGAAGCCCCTCAGCATGCTGCTGCACATATCACTTATAAACTGCTTCATCTAAGTTTTCATGCTGGAGTTTTTATGAACGAAACACTTCCTTTGTCTTTCCACCTTCAATTTTCTTTACCACTTCCCTTACTCAGTCCTTGCCCCGCAAAATATCATGGAGAGTCGATCTTTTAAGATCGAACTGGGCCATGAGGTCCCCGCTCTTGGTGCCTTTTTCATACAACTCGATCACCTTTAATTTCTCACCCATGCTAAGACTTTTCCTTTTTCCTTTTTCAGACGATGTTGAAGGTACTGCACTACCTTTGGAAGTCATCATAAAGTACAAATAGGAAAGCGAATAATACAAACAAAGATTGATCGCTTGACCATAACTCGGATTGCTACCGCGGCACAACAAAGACTGATGATCGATCATCAAGGAGTAGCGTGGGGGGCGATTTGGCAGGAAACTGGACCGGATGCGTGCTGCATATTTTCGACGTCCCCGATTAAAATTTTTTAAAAATCCTGTGGCTAGAAAAGTCCGATATAGCCGATATCCGATATATAAATATCCGATATATTGAGGGTTTACTGTATCTTTTTCCTCCTTACTCTTCATTATTTCTTCTTGCCCACTTTATAGTCCCATACTGGTCTTCTTTTGCTCTTTCCTAATTCCATCTTATGGCATTTCTTGGCACTAAATTCCATTTTTCACCTTATGCTTCACTCATAGATCCTGTCTACATCATTCTGCAACTCTAGACAGTCATTACAGCTCCTATATGTTCCAACTTCCATAAAAGTCTGTTATGTGGAACTTTTTTAGAAGCCTTTTTTATGTCTAGGTATACAATATGTACAAGGTGTGTGTGTGTGTGTGTGTGTGTGTGTGTGTGTTTTGTACTTATAATCTTTCATAATCTGTTGTTTAATTTTCTAATTATGTTCACCTTTTCTTGTCTCTCCTTTTCTCTCCTCCTTTCTAGCCACAGCCCATTGAGAGCCTGCAGGACTGTGATGAAGGTACTGGTGGTGTGCTGGACTTGGAGTTGTGTGGTCTGCACTTTACCCATCACCCTCTCTTCTCTCCTGAGCATGTGTTGGCTGCCCACCTTACCCAGGACTACAAGCTTTACAAACAGCGGGTCAGCCTTGGGGCCACACGCATCCTACAGGCAAAGTTGGTGGTAAGCATGGGGTGAGGTGTTTAGGTTTGAGAGAAAAGGCTACAGGTTTCTCAGATGTAGTTTTTGTCCTGGGTAAATATGTATGCATTTTGTTTCTAGACTTTTTTCCTATATTGTTGGATATATATATGTTGGAATTTTGTTTGGAATTTGTTAAAATGGTGATCTCTTGAAAAAATGAAAATAAAAACAGGCTTGAAATTCCAGAATGTATCAATTAAAGAGATGAAAGAGAGAAGATAATGGTTTATATTTGCATTGCTAAGGTGGATTGAATAAGCATAATTAGGATAAGTCAACATAAGTCTTAAACAGTGAGACCATGAAATGTAAGGCATGCAGTGGTCAAGTTCAGAAGCCTTGATTATAGAAATAACGAAATTGCAAGAGAAATAAGTTTACTTTAGTGGGAAGGAGATTAAAGACACTTTATCCACCACTTATTTTTCACCTCACTCTCACTCACCACCATTGTGACTTAAACTCCATCTCCATCTAGTATATGTATTCTCATTCCATCTCTCACTAATCCTAATTATCACATTCCTACCCTCACTTCATTGTTTTAGTCATATCATCACATCATATCCTCCATACCTCTCTCATTACCCAGGTGTTGCGTCAGTCCCTTGCCAAGTTACGGGAAGCTGGAAATACCACGAATCAACTCTCACAGTCCTTGCAGCCACGCCACAAGACAGCTAGAGAGGAGCTGGATGTGGCAAGACGACTGGAGATCTATCGAAGGGAGGTGAAGGCTTGTCGAGAGGAGGCTAATGTGGAGGCTGAGAAGGACCGACAACTCTTGACAAGACTTTTAAGGACATGGAGAAGCATTAAGGATTTACGTCACTCCTCCAGGGTACATGCTACCTCCATCAGGCTGTTGATACGAAAGGAGGAGGGAGACCATGCTGAGGAGGAGGAGCAGAGGAAAGTTGAGCTAGAGGAAGAGGTGAGGGAAGTGTTAGAAGAGAGACAGCAAGATTATGAGGCCCAAAGCAAGAGATATGAGAAGGAGCTGGCTGAGTGGAAGGCTGAACATAAGAAAAGGGTAAGTTGAGGAAAGGAAGGAAGGAAAAGTGGGTTTAGGAATGTTAAGTACTGAAGATTTTTTAACACACACACACACACACACACAATTTTCTCATAATAGTTAAAAAAAGAAATTGATGACTGGAAATTCTAATTATGATGAATTGTACAGCAAGTAACACTTAAAATATTGTTGTACTATTCTTGTTTTTGTTTTAAAATGTGAATTAATCATGTTATCACTTGTAAGGTTATGGATTTCAAAGATTTCTGTTTTTTAGATTCTGGAGGAAATCTCTTTATTCTGTTGTCAAAGTTATTTGATATTTGCTTGTTAAGTTTGACTAACACTGGTAAGATACATACTCCTGTGTCTTGTTTTTGAAAAAGTACCAAAACCACAGTAGTGTTTCCGAACTCAATCTATTAAGAAGACTCACTCTATTGCCCTTTCCACTTACTCTGATAGAAGGAGGCAAGGAGGAGGCAGGAGGAGCGTAGGAAGGCAGCAGAGGAGGGCAGTGCACCTGATGCTCAAGGTGAAGAAGCCCTCATTCAGGCAGCACAAGATGACACACTCCTGGCATCTCCTGAGCCGTCCCGACCCTCCCGGCCCCCCAAACCTCCACCCAAACATAAGGTTGGCTTTGGTTGAATAGCATAGGCTACCATACTTCCTACCTTTGTAAGTGCCCCTCAGAGTTCATTCCTATGGTCTTTAGAGAATCTTTTGGTTGTCAGGTTTTGCAGATAATGACAGATCAGAGGATATAAGATCAAAGGAAAATACTTAGCATAATAGAAATTAGTTCTTCCCACAAATACATCTCTTTGTTGTGTCATAAAGTCTTAAAAGTTATTCATTGTGCATTAGTGTTCTTAAAATTGTGTAGTGGGTTGCCATATTTTGATTCCTATACTTGTTTCTTTTTCAATATGCAGGTACAGTCTTCCTCAATGATGGCAGTACAACCTACTCATTCCTATTTAGTGCCTCATTAAGGAGAGCTCTTGAATTGTTAACAAGACTGTTGGGCTTGTCATGGAATGATTAACAATACTTAGTTGTAGGTTTGTCTAATCCATTGCAGAAGTAGTGGTCTTGTGTGGGATCTCTGGCAATTTTATATGTCTGGATAATGTTTTGAAGACCATCAACTTTGTAGGTAAAAGTATTTTTGATTAGACTGGATGAAGGCAATAATTATTTTATAAACAGCAGTGGACATAATAATGATGAATTGATATTATCCAGATATCTATGAAAATCACCAACTGTTTGCTTACTTGCATCAAAATACAGTAAATTCTCAGTATTACTTGTGTGTATCACAGTCACTGTCTTCCAATCATCTGGTCATTTCCCGTGAAGTCATGTCATCGATTGAGGTGTATGGTGTTGTGTGTTACTGCTACCACTCTGTGCAGGAAAGAGTGTGGGAATGTCAACACTATATACTAGGTAGTTAAAAAGCCTTAGCTTACTAGAGGAATTAATTCTTGGCTTCTAAATCATTTAAAGATTGTCGTATCTATGGAGAGGTATTGGTTTGCCATTGAGACTGTTGGGGCTGTCTTAAATAGGTAAATTGATGTCACTAGAGAAATTTTCTGATTGTACTTAATCAAATTGCTCTGAATTGTGCTTTGTCTCACCTTATTTGTTCCTTACTTCTCAGGTTGAGTTGGAGGTGTTGGAAGTGTTCTCTCGCACTCGCAAGCCACCTGGTGAGCCAGTGGTGAGCCTGGAACTGACTCAGGCACCTATTCCAGAGCCGCACAATTGTCCTGATGCAGAGAAAAAGCGCAGACAAGCAGTGGCCAAGATCCATGTGTGGTTAAGGGTTGGTTTATCCTAATGTGGCATTCATCTACAGTAGTTGAGAGCTTTGTCTTACTTTTTTGTTGATCAATTCTGTGTAATATTAAATGAAAGATATGCACAGGAATGTTGATATCTACACTCAATATGTAATATGTATAATTCTCTTCTAGCAGAGAAAACTAAGGAATATTATAAAGTGTATGGAAAAAGCAAACAACATCCTGCTCCAGTAACAATTTTTTTTACTTGCAGATTTTCTTCAATGCAAACATTTCTTGAAAGAATTAGAATGTAAGAAGGTACTTAGCTTGGTAGGGCAAACTTTTCAAAATATGACAGTACATACATGTACATATTTATTTACTGCAGATTCTGATGCCAAACTTTTAAGCATGGTTTTGAACTTTGTTTCAACTGATATTTTTGAAGAAATGCTTTCCACTCCATGTACTCTTATAATACCTTTTATGTAAAGTTGAAAATGTATCTTGTTCTAAAGAGATGATGGGCATCAGGCAGGTAGCAGATTCCTTTTGGGATACTTATTTACAGGATGTATAGAAAGCATAATTGTGTACTTTCCTTGCTGTAATCATATTCAACTGTATTGTTCATCACTCACTTCTGGAGAATTCCCCTCACATTCCCTTATATCTGGCTTATGTTTGCTTGTGAATGGTAGGTACTGGTCAACAACAAGCTGGTGACCCAGACTCCTTCAACAACCCTGGGAGCTGACTTCACTTTGCCTCTTGGCCACACTTTTCGGATGGCCCTGTCATCGTGGCCACGCAGTCTGACTGTAGAGGTGGTGGAGGGAGCTTCTCTGAGGCAGACAATGGTGGCCTCCATCACTTTGCCTATCCCAGGTCGCACTGCCACCACTAAAGATGCCCCAGAGGTGTCTCAGTTCAGTGGCAGTCAGGTGGGTTGGGTCAATATATACACTGTTATCTTGACTAATTGTATCAGGAACTGCAATATGTTGAAGTAGGAGTAATAGCAGTTAGGTAGGTGAATATCAACTTAGTATATAGATGAAAATAGTAGTAGCAGTTGTAATGACAATGATAATTATATTATGTAATGATAGTTGTAGAAAAAAAACGCTTTTTACTGTGTTTAGTCTAAGTAACTGTTTGCTGACTTGCAATGAATAGTTATATCCTGATGCTTCATTACCTCAGCTATGGAGCATGATTATACCTTAAGAATTGAACATGAAGTCCATCAGGGTTGGCCAATGAATTATGTCCTCCAGTTTGAATACAAACACCTCTTCAAGTATTTTTTTATTTTTCTTTCTTTCTATATGTTGTTTGGGTTATTTATTTTCAATTATAATTCTAGAGGAATATATAGATTTCTACATTATTTCAAACAGGATAAATTATTTCCAAATTCAAATATATGCAATTTGAACAGCTCAAAAGATTTATCAAGTTTTAATCAGTGAGATACCGCTGTACATGGCCATCTTGTACATTTAATGATTGGTGCAGTTTACTGTCCATCATGTTCTGTTGTTTTTAATGTTAAAAAAAGAGGAGATGGAACAAAAATTTAAGAGGATATAGACACACTAAAGGGAAGTTGAAACAATTTCATTTTGCTTTATGAATTGGGACTTAAATGAAATACCAATCTAATGCTTTTTTATTGCAGTTTTAATGTATTGTTGTTTTCCTTGATTTAAGACAAAGTACAATTAGAGGTTTGAATCCAAATTTTGGACCACCAAGAATATAGTGTATTTCCTACAGATCTAGCCACTTAAAGTTATATCCCTAGTTCTATCCGATGGTACTCTTGTTATAACATGATTCAGTGGCTAAGGCATGTGATAGATTTGGCTCTTTCTCACTGTGATGGCGAAAGATCTGTGAAGTATTAATTAACCTTATTTGTAGGTTATGGTTAGCTGTGCGTGTTTGAATTAATCAGTGTGTCTTACAAAACTTAACACCAAGAACACAGATATTTTGATTCATATGAATAGTTATGTGAGTTAACTATCATTGGTATTTTATAGTATGTAAGGGTATTATTGCAATTTGAACCACATCAATGAAATTTTTATATGTACATAGTTCCAAGCACAAAAAATGGAGTAGTGGACTCCTGTTCATTCAAACTTTATATGGCTGCTTATGGAAAAATTCTATAAGAAGTGCTGTGTATTTCATGTATTGAAAATGAAATACCCTTTTGAAAAGTGTATATATATATATATATATATATATATATATATATATATATATATATATATATATATATATATATATATATGCTGTCTGTTTTACTAACTTTTTTGTTTAATTTTAACTTTCTTAATTTCCTTTTTTTTTTTTTTTTCTTTTCTCTAATCATTTGGGTGTACCTTGCAGGTAGTGAGTCACAGCCATGCTGGAGTGGGCTGTGGCCAGGTGGGATCTCAGTATGGATCCAGCCTTACCACAGGAGAACTAAAGTATAAGCTAGGGTGGGCTACTGGAGCAGAAGGAGAGGTATTGGCTCCACTTGGACCCCCACCTATCCATGCTGCTGTCCCTCCAATCTCGTCTACTGCTCTTAAGGTAAAGCTGTTCAAGTGTGTGTGGTTGTAATATACCAATATATTTGGCTTGCAGACATTAACTGATCTTGATTTCATTTTTATTTTTTACTTTTTTTACACTGACCAAGTGTATGCTCATTAGGTTTGGCATGCAGATAGTAACTAAACCTATTTTTTTCTATAAGATTTTTCAAGTAAAGATCAGTGTGAGTGCATGATAGGTTTTGGGGTTGAAAGTTGAATTTAGTGGATCAGTCCCTTACCATTAACTTTACACATTCATGAAAAGCCTCCTCTAGAAAGCTTTCATGATGATAAATACTGTAATTATTATAATTCTTTGAAAATTTTTATTTTTGATTTTATGTACAATGTATTGATTTTGTAGGATTATTTAGGATATCTTTTCTTGAGTTGAACATGATTATTTTAACTACTCCATTATTAGTCAGTCTATCACATTCAGTTTCTTTATTTGAAAGCTTTAGAAATTCTTTGAAATATTTATATAGGTAATTTTTTTAATATTTGTGATCATTTGTTTGTGATTTTGAAGTGAATATTTAGGAACAAAATTTTGTCAAGGATTTTTAACAGAATTTTACATTTAGATCTGCTTTGGGTGTATTGAAAATGAAAAAGTCCATTTATTTCAAATGAAAAATGTTGCTTAAGAAATCTATTTTGAAAGGGGCATCCTTGTTGACATTACTGTGGCCTCAAATGTTTTTTTGTTGCAAGACTATTTACCCATCATAATAACCATCTGTTGCACTACCCTCCTGGCAGTGGGTGACTGCCCCTAAGGATGGTGTGGCAGATACACGGCAGTGGTTGCAGGAAGCACGACTGGACCCCAATGATCCTGCCAATGCTGCCCTGATTGCCCACCTGCAGGTACTCTCCAGTCGTATTTGTTACTGAGATGACCTTGATGAAATTTGTATTCATCATCCATAAATCTCTCTCTCTCTCTCTCTCTCTCTCTCTCTCTCTCTCTCTCTCTCTCTCTCTCTCTCTCTCTCTCTCTCTCTCTCTCTCTCTCTCTCTCTCTCTGTCAGATCAGTATAAACAAAATAGTTTACAAAGCTGAGAGTAAGCCACAGCTTCACAGACTTATTTCAACATTTGTCATTTGTTTTAGTAGAGACTTTGATTAAGAAAAATCAACTTCCGTTTATAACACCATAATTGCAAAAACCTTGATCTCATCTTCACAACAATTTAAAAGGAGTGAGCAGAAGTAAAAAAAGATTTTTCATTATTAGATTCCAGCTACTCTACATCTTTAAAACTTCCACCTAATGCAACCTCTCTCTCTCTCTCTCTCTCTCTCTCTCTCTCTCTCTCTCTCTCTCTTTTAGAAGTCAGCAGCTGGTTGTCGTGTGCGTGGTGGGGGCCACTACCTGGAGTTTGATGGGGTGGCTGGGTGGGAGGATGGGCGTGGGGGTGGAGTGAGGCTGCGGGTCTTGGAGCTGCGGGACCAAGGAGAACCTCTGTACCGTGATGCCCGCTTGGTGCCTGCATTGGAGACTCAGGTGTTACGTGACCCTCTGCAGGTGAGTGGTGGTGACAGTATGGGTTTGTTAGAGTGTGGTGTTACTAGATGTATGTATTACTACTACGTATTGGTTTAGGCAGTAATGTGATTATCATCCTTCACTTTGGGAAATGATTAGAAAATTGATGCGAAGGCAAGATCAGTTAGCCACAAGAGCTGATTGGTTTGGATTGAACCCTGGTAGGACAATCAAGGTAAATGTAAATAGGCCTCAGTTTATCAATAAGTCCTTACTGGATTCTGTTCATGATTGATCTGTCATAACTTAGATAATTACTCTGCAGTAATACATTATGTACTATGAATTTATCTACACATCTCTTTATATGCATTTTACACTACCGACTATTTGTTACATAGTTATATTTCATTTGAAAATATATGTTTTATATAACAGCTTCACTTACATTCATAGCTTTTAAAGAAATTCTAAGGTAATTTTAAAAATTCAACTCCATTGGTTATATTTTTCTAAAAAACTTTGGTGGTTTCCATACATCACACTCTATTCTCTCATTCTTTTTAATCATCTATATGGGCTTTTCATATCCAACATTTCTATTGCCTCAATCCTCTTCATCTTGTATTTTTCATATCCACTATTCAAAACATGACATAACAGTTCTTTCAAACCTCCACAGAAAGTTGAAAGACTTTTCTAAAACTCTCCTTATTGTTCCCAAAACTTTTGCCTTCACCTTCAGAACTTTGAGAGACGAACAAGGAAGATGGAGGAGGAAGCTGAAGCAGTGGTTGCAGTGGGAGATGGGGGTGGCAATGGAGATACTGCTGCCAGTGGAAATGGGAAGGCTGAGGGAGGAAAGGAGGTGGGTGAGGGATGGGGTGCAGAACTGGAGCAACGGTGGGAGCGAGTTGAAGGGCTGCTAGCATCTCTCCGTCGGCGCCTCCAACTGCGGTACTCCCCAGATAGTGCTGCTCCTGTCCTTGAGGACTTGGTACGAGAGGAGAGCATCCCTGACATCAGGTGAGCTGTGCATGAGAGGATGAGTAAACTGTTTGAATGGAATGTGATGATGTAATTAGTGTGAAATATCTACTTGTATGTAGGGTATATAACTAGGGTGACATAAGCAAATTTCTTAGGATTAATAATCATTATGGAACAAGAAATGATAGATTTAAGCTTGAGTAAGACTTAAAAAGAGGTAGAAAGGAATTGATTCTCCAATAGAGTGGTAGAGGAATGGAATGGACTCCGTAATTAGGTTAGTGCTGAGCTGTTTGGGAGCATTAAAAGATTATATTGATTTATAGATGCGGATGATATCTTGAAATAAGCTGATTTTTATGCGAGTCTGTTTTATGCTCTTTTGAGTTTATGTGAGGTCTAAAATCCAAACAAATGTTTAATTTACATTATTTTACACTTATGAGTTGAGTTGTCACCAGAGATGTCACACGCTAGTTCCTGTGCACCACCCAAACAACGTCACACACACATATGTATTTACAGTACATTATATATATATATATATATATATATATATATATATATATATATATATA
>CM035197.1:4950726-4960844 GCA_020233015.1 Callinectes sapidus
TGGTTTAGGATGCAAGTTAACTTTCTGCAGTGCTGGGACACAGATTTGCCACAAGTTTTGGTTGTGATAAAATGATTTTATTGACACCAGGAAGGGTTAAGGAGGTCAGAAGACTATTAATTAATGGGCTGAGGCTGCACCATTTAAATCCCCACATGAGTTTCTGGAGCTGTATAAAATCAGCCAAAAATGAACACAATGAATAGGAAATTGTGTCCCTGTACTGAAGGGGTTAACACTGGCAATAATCAATGCTCCTTTTGATAACTAACTGCTTCACACATTTCTGTCACATTACTAAACGTGTAGCAAACAAACACCATATTTCTCCCAAAAGCCCTTTAATTTCATGACACTGTATTATAAAGTGAAGGAAATCTGCTATCTTAGAATTAAATCATGGATATATTAGTAGTTTGCAGAATTGAAAACAAGACAGGAGGAATAGAGAGAACTCGAAGCAAAGGGCAGCATGAATGATTTGGTTCTTTATGTAAGAGGCTGAAGTTGGCCAAGGTCAACAAAAACCATGAAAATAAAAGGCGCATAAAATTTTCAGGCCCCTGTGTTGCCCTCTCTCTATCTGCCTGTCTTCCTCAGCTTACTTGTGTGAGGGATGTTGTGTTAGTATGTTCTGTCATGTTTTGTAGCTTGCTTCGTTAGTAAAAGGTGTAGTATTGTAGTAAAGTATTTGTTAGTGTTACAGCAATGCTGTGCTCCTTATTGTATGAAGTACCATGTATTAGAAGTATTGGATGGGAAGTGCAATGTTTTGATGATGTTTTTGCATGTAGTAATTTATGTAATAAACTAAGAAGCTGAAGAAGCTCTTCAGTTCTCATACTAAAGCATTATCCTTGTACAGGAAAGGATTTGAAACCTTATGTAGATAGTGGTGACAGGTATGATATAATAATTTTTCTGGATTTTAGCAAAGTCTTCGACAGAGTACACCATACGAGACTGATAAGTAAGGTCAGACAGAGCGCATGGAATAGATGGGAAGGTATTAGAGTGGATCAGGGGATGATGGATGGCTTACAAGTAGGGAACAGAGGGGACAGATGAATGGGATAGATAAATATGTAGTACAGATTAATTAAAGGGGCTGGCTTGTATAGGTCATACTGCCAGGCCTTCTGCAGTCGCCACCCTCTTATGGTGTTATGGTGCCGACTATGAGGGGTTTAAAGATAAAACATTGTGTAGATCTGTTCACAGACTGGTGGTGTTACTTCCTGTAGAAGAATTGTGCATCTTTCTTTGGAGATGGGAGTGTATCATGAATGATATTAATATAGGTTTGTTTGATTTATTTCTTGGAAGGGAACTTGATCCCACCAGGCATGTAGTGTGTCTATTGTTTTTTGGCTGACGTGGCGGTGGCGGCTTGGTGGTGGTGGTGGTGGGTCATAAATTCTATCCTTTCTTCCATCAGCAAGACACAATGATTCGGTTAGTTTCTCCATTAATTAACAGGAAAAAAGAAAAAAAACTATGTATTGAGGAACACTTTGCTCTACCACAACTATTTTTTTCTAATTGTTTTTTTATATATTTTTTTTAGATGTTCCCGAGTTTCCACTACAAAGAAGAAAAGGAAAGAAGGAAGAGGAAGACCACTACCACAAGACTCCTACACTGCCCCTCTTCACTACCCTCCTCCCACCCAGCACACAAGATCTCAGGATTAGCCTTACTGGCTGATTTAGAGGAAGTGTGAAGTCCTAAAGGCTCCCTCACTATGCTTGTGATTTGTTGTTTTTAGTTTTTTTTTTTTCCTTTAATTTTTTTGGGGGGGTGAATTTAGTAGTGGTCTTTCTCCGGAGAGTCTTTGAAGTATAATAAAGAGAGGTAATAAAAACAGAATCTACTACTACTACCTGTGTTATTTCCCCCTCTTCCCCCACCTTACCATCTACTACTACTACTACCACCTGTGTTATTTCCCTCTTCCCCCTATACCACCACCACTACCTCTAACTTTTTACTACTACTACTACTATCTCCCTTTCTTCAGAGACCTATTGACAATATTGGTGTTGAGTGAGTGGTGAATCAATCAAGGTAATCCCATTTGCTAATTAAAATAAAAACAGAATCTACTACTACTACCTGTGTTATTTCCCCCTCTTCCCCCACCTTACCATCTACTACTACTACTACCACCTGTGTTATTTCCCTCTTCCCCCTATACCACCACCACTACCTCTAACTTTTTACTACTACTACTACTATCTCCCTTTCTTCAGAGACCTATTGACAATATTGGTGTTGAGTGAGTGGTGAATCAATCAAGGTAATCCCATTTGCTAATTAAACTGTTAATCAGTAGTGGGATCCCACTAATTACTACCATTCCCTACTGGCTCACTCTACACTCACCATATACCACACATCAGTAGTCTACTACTCTTCATCTCCCACCTCCACAATTTCAAAAGGCTCAAGTAACACCAGTTTTCAAGGGTGTTTTTTATGGTTCTAATGACAAATTAATAAAGGGTATCACAAATTAATAAGGTTATCAATAGTAATCCTTGAAAACTTTTGTCAATTATATAGTAACCTTATTCATATGTTATCAGAACTATAAAAACACCCTTGAAATCATTATCAATTGTAACCTTGCTCATTTGTCATTATAACCATAAAAAAATTCCCTTGAAAGCTTATCAAGTTTTCACGGGTATTTTTTTATGGTTCTAATGACAAATGAATATAATTATAATTGATAAAGCTTTCAAGGGTGTCTTTTTCTAATGACAAATTTAAGATTACTATATAATTCACAAAAGTTTTCAAGGGTGTTTTTTTACAGTTCTAATGACAAATAAACAAGGTTACTGTATGATTTATGATTGACAGGGAAAAACACCCTCAAAAACCCAGCTTGTGCTATCTCTGTGGCCTTGGAAAATAGTGGTGGTGAGAGAGCAAAGTGTTTCTAAATACTGACCATTATTTTTCACCACATCTATACATCACACTAAAATGAAAAAAAGAGAGAAATTAGTAGGGAGAAGGGAAAAAGAGAAGGAGAGGAGAAAGAATAGAGAAAAGACGAGGGAAAAAGAAGGAAGAAAAGAAATAAGAAAAAGATTAAATAATGAAAAAACCAAGAACAACAAAACACTTGAAAGAGAACACTTCTCTTATCCTTGTGTGGCACTGTGGCCCTCCTGGTGGCAGTGAAGGTGGAGCATTGAGTGCCTTGCCGTGCCATCCTGCAGGACATATTGTAGATCCTTCACCAGCAGGACAACAGGCTGAAAGAGAAGGATTATTAGTGTAGGATCTTGACAGGGGGGAGAATAGAAAGATTAATGGCCACAGTATGGACTATTCCAACCCCCACAAGAGTTTCTGAAAAAACCGGTTCGATGAGAGTATGGATAGATAGAGAGGCTAGTTGGTGGGTTGGATAAGTATTATGGATTTAAAGGACTGCCTCCTATGGGTCATACTGGCCTTCTGCAGTCTTCACCTTCTTATCCTCCTCCTCCTCCTCCTCCTCCTCCTCCTCACCTGCCACAAACACACAGCTGGCCCTGACATCAACAGCCATGGGTTTCTTGACAAGGGGGTGGATGGACGGCAGTTTCTTACACTGCCATTTAAATATTTCATACATTTTTTGTTTTCACTCAAAAGATATTTCAATAACTTTTCAAATAGGTCTGAATTCTGAACACTTTCTGCCAACTTTCTGCCCATTCACATTTCTGAGTGGGTGGTAATAAACGAATAATAATAATAATAATAATAATAATAATAATAATAATAATAATAATAAAACTTAATATATCTGAAGGAAGGGAAGCAAGTGTGGATTATAGTGATAGGTGGAAAAAGTTTATTCATAGTAGGAAATTGATCTAAATAAAATCTAATCACACCCCAAACTCATGATAAAAATATGTCCCAGTACTGAAGGGGTTAAGCACACTTTTTTCCATTAGTTTCCAATCTTTCTAGTGTGAGAGAGTGTTAACCTGATTGAGAGCGAAGGGGAGGCAGGGAGGGGCTGGCCTTGGACTGCTGCACACACTTCACCACGCTGGTAGACTAATTACTGCCAGTCCAGGGGCTCGGGTTTACTGAGTGGTGTGTAGTGAAGAACCTGCCAGAGAATGTTATGCCTGTATACTAAAAACCATGCTGTCTCACCATTACTATTTTCCAAAGGCTCTGGTAGAAGATAGTCATGTTTCTAAGGGTATTTCTATGGTTTTGGTGATGGATTGGTAATATTACTTGTTTACTATGAGGAGAAACTGTCTTGAAAACCTTTTTAAACACATACATACATACATACATACATACATCCATCCATCCATCCATCTATCCATCCATCCATCCATCCAGACAGGAGCAGCACCCACCTGTCAATGGCATCCTGGGCCTGCTGTTCATACTCCGGGTCCACAAACGCCTCCACCTGCATGAAGGGCGACGTCTCAATGTTGACAGGTTGCAGCTCCGTCATCTGATCAATGGACCACCGGAAGGAAGTTCATGTTGGTCTTCTGGCTGGGCGACACCACCTGCTAGAACAGAGACGCACTCACTGCCAACAGGTACAGGCTCTCCGCCCCCAGACACCTCACTGCTGGACCCACTTCTGTTCCTCACCTTCCCACCCCCTTCCTTCCCCTCCTGCTCCTCCTCCCGCACCTACCCCCCCCCTTGGTGGCCTGGCTCTCTGTGGCCCTGTAGTGGCTAATGGGGCTCCTCCAGGTGGTGAGGTCTGCAAGAGGGTTCTTGCTCTTGTCGCTGGGGCTGGTGGAGGTGGTGGAGTGTGAAGCTTCCCAGGTTAAAAGACAAGCAAAAGGGGAGGAAATGGAGCCTGTGTGTGTGGTGTTGGTGTTCTCCGGGGACATGCCACCTGATCTGTTAGTGGTATGGGGTGTTACGTTAGATTAGGTTAATAAAAATGTGTAATAATAAAAATACCAGATACGACAAGTGATAATATTGTATGAGTGGTAGAATCTATTTTGGTGATGTCAGATTAGGTTAGGTTAGACAACTTGGACAAATAAAAGTAAAACAGCAATAATAGTAGAACCAATACATTTCACATAAAAGATATAGGGATTAACACTACTACAAAGGAATCTAAGACTTACTTCACACTGACACAAGACTCCTGGATCCCTTTACTGCCAGGATCAATGTTCTCCTGATCCTCTTGTTCCTCTGGTATTGCCTTGCAGCCAAGAAGACAAACAATATATATAAATAAAAAAAACATACAAAAATATACAAATCTTTAGTATTATGAGTATATTTCAAGACAAAATGCTTTTAATCAGAGTAATACATAAATGCACACAAATGAAATGGAAAACAAATTATACATATTTGATTGCCATACATACAATAACTTTAGCATTGCAGGAACATTTCAAAAGAGACAATGCTCTTTAAAATGCAATAATACACAAACACTGGAGAAATACGTGACACAGCAGAATATATTAGAGAAAGGACAACCAATAAATATAAGAATTTAAATACATTGTTGCCATTTGATACTAAAAAGAATATTTCAAACTTGGCTCACTAATCAATACATATACACAAAAATATAATAACAAAATAAAAGGAAAAGGTGTACTAGTATTGAAGAAAAATATATAAGTACCAATTGGACACAAAACTTAACTTATTCATAAAAAATATAAAAAATAAACCAAGTCTTTTTTACCTGTATGGGGTGAGAGGAGGTCTGGGGGAGGCTGTGTTGAGGTGGTGGAGGGGGCAGCGTGGTGGGTAGGGGGGGGAGGTGAGCCAGCCTGCCCCTCCCTCCTCACACACACTGATGGCCCCTTCCTCTCCCCCCCCCCACCCCCACAGCTGGCACCCTCGCTGGCACTTTTGCACTCCATGACACTCAATACACTGGGGAAATAATATACAGCATTAACACTCAATTCCTTATATTAGCTTAAGATTGGCAATTTTCAAATATTCCCTAGTTATTTACGCCAGTTACAAATGGGGGTCAAATTACTCAGTATGGAAAGCTCTAACAGATAAAGTAGAGTAAAATAATACCTTCATTTCATCATTCATCTCATTTCTATTCGCCCACACTGCCTACATGAACAAATTTAAACACATTTCTTTACTCACTCGTACTGTTTGGGGTGACTTTTCCGGTACAGACAGGTAACACGTCCCTATTTCGTCTTCTCCGCTAATTAGCAAGGTCATCTAAGCATCATGGCGAGGAGTAGAGGCGAAAAATATGCAGAGATGCGGGTTCGAGTTTGCCATGTTTACCACATTTGAAATCAACAGAGACCGCCGGGGCTTTAAACTTTGCCGTCAGCTGTCTTTGAGACTCATGGCTTTTATATTTTTATCTATCACAGCAGCTCAAAGAGGGAGGGTACTAAGAAAGGATCTTTAGAATTTTTAATATCCTTTTCCTTGTAACATAAGACATGTTACCAAGACCAGTAACTTACTTAGTCCAATGTCACTATAGATCCCAGAAAAGTCACATCCATGAAATAACCTGAGACCGGGGACCCTACATACTTCTTGAATTCGGAACTCGGCGAATTGCTTAATTGTTTTCATATTTTTTGGATCATAGGGGGACATTTTCCTTGGAATTCAGGGCTATACACATATCCAAGTACCTTTAAGAGCAATCTCCCTGCTTTCCACTTTACTTGTAAACGTAACAGCCTCAATTGACAACTTAAACTCAGGAGACTAAATATGTCTGGTCGCATTCACAGTCGCAGCACAGGTTAATTTAAGGAAGTGATAGGTAAGAGGCAGGGATCAAGTTCCACCTATAAGTGATTTATTTTATCTTCAACACAATCACAATATACTAAATCTAATATGTATCGATACAGGTCTTTGAGGCGGTCGTAGTCTGTAGTCAGACATTCCGTCACTGTCCGTTCTCGCCCTATGCAAAATATCTTTGTAATGGACTGTGGCTGGATCGCGGCCATACCTATGGTGTGCATCGGCACTTATGTACTGCTAACACCTTATTAACCCTGCCATTTCAATGCTATTACCTTTATCATTTCTATCTTTTTTCTTTTTATAAATCATAAAAAAAGGGAAAGGTAAACTCAACCTAGTGATACGTACATCGGGGTGACCTCCCTGCTGTTGCAGAGGAAATTCCACTCATTAATACAAAGCAAAATCAGTAGCAGCTTCTCCCTAAGTATAATAAGGATGAAAGAACAATTGAATCGTTGGAGACTTGGAGTTATATACTCGTCGTTGATTGGCTCTTTGCCCACTGTTCACGCTTTGGTGGCTATTAGTTTACTACTTTCCATGATTTAACCAATTGCACATTTTCATATTTCACTACTGATATGATCTTTTAGTTTGATGAAGTTGTGCGCACTAATTCTCTTTCTCTCTCTCTCTCTCTCTCTCTCTCTCTCTCTCTCTCTCTCTCTCTCTCTCTCTCTCTCTCTCTCTCTCTCGTCCGAATAAGTAATATTACAATCAACCTATACACAAGAATTATATGGAAAAAAGTCTCATTTTCCCTTCGTAGTTTACGCAATAATTTTTCCTCCATTTTCTTAAAGAAGAAGAAAAAAAGAGTACAGTACTCGTCACATTTCAAAGGTACTTCATATTATTAACAAACAAAGTGTGAGCTGTTATGACACTGGTTATTTGAAATGTAATAGATCTGTCTCTTTGAGTGATGTAAGCAGTAGTGATGATAGTGGTAGTGGTGGTGAGGGGATGAGGGTTTGTGATGATGTTCTGGTAGTGGTGATGGCGATTGCAGTATTGCTGATGATGTTGGTAATGTAGATGATGGACGTGGTTCCGGTTGTTGTTATTGTTTTCGTTGTTGTGGTGATGATGGTGAAGAAAGTGGATATTGTAGTGGTGGTGATGGTAGCGTGGAAAAATGTATGGAATGCTTATTGTTATTTTAGATATTTTTGTTGCGTTGTCGTTTTTATTGTTGTTATTTGTAAGGGTGGTGGTAATAGCGTCTGTGGAACAATACAATTATGATGAACGGGACAGCATAATACTCGTATATAGTACAGTGGCATTGTTGTTGGTGGCGACGGTAGTGATGATGGTGGCTGGAGAAAACAAAAGGTAAGGATCTTGTTCCTCTAAGTGAGCGGAACACAAGTCCATCTTCCCTCAACGAGGCGCAGCAAGCTGGTCGTAGGGCATTGCAGGGATGGCGTGACTGGCTGGTTCCGCGGTACTAACGGTCTCTGTGGGACCGGCAGCAGGTCAAGACGTGGCTTGCCCGGGAATGGCACATTGTCGGCATAGTTGTGGAGGAGATGAGCTGCGAGGAGGGTAAAATTAATTAGTCACAGTTCCTACTAGTACTATTCACATGTTTAAATAGTTCAAACCTATTAACGTTACATTTTAGAGAGAGAGAGAGAGAGAGAGAGAGAGAGAGAGAGAGAGAGAGAGAGAGAGAGAGAGAGAGAGAGAGAGAGAGAGAGAGAGAGAGAAAACTGATTCTCAAATACTCGTAGATGAAAGGTATAGACTCAGAAATCGGTCTTTTAGTGCCGAAACAATAGGAATTTAAAATGATTAAACAAATTTATGGATAACGATGATAGATTGAAATAATTATTGAAATTGTTATGTTATTCATAAAAATAACCAGGTGTAAGGCTGATGGTTATTTGGCGCTTCCCGCATTTTATTTCATTTTGTTATAAGTCAGACATTTTGTTTCGGATTTCCTTACGTTCGCCTCGTCTACAGATGCCCCACTGCAGCGGCGTGAAGTCTTCCAGGGTTTCAGTGGGGCACCACATCTCAGGATCCTTGGAGTCACCGTAGCAGCTGTGGTGCAGCATGCCATCGTGGAGGAAGGGAAAGTGACACATCATCCCATTCTTAGTTACCATCACTCGCTGGTAACCTGCAGAGGGGAACCTGGTTAGGTTTGTTTGTTTGTTTGTTTGTTTGTTTGTTTGTTTGTTTGTTTGTTTGTGTGTGTGTGTGTGTGTGTGTGTGTGTGTGTGTGTGTGTGTGTGTGTGTGTGTGTGTGTGTGTGTGTGTGTGTGTGTGTGTGTGTGTGTGTGGCTAAACATGTACCGTGGTCCAGCCAGCAGAAGTCCCACTGCAAGACGTCCCCTGTGCCAGTGACGTGGGTGGCACACCAGGACCTCTCCCTCCTGTCTTGTGCACACTCCCAAAACGTAACGCCTTTTGCTTTGAAGGGAAAGGCGCAGGTGCGGCCGGAGATGGTCTCTACCACCTCTTCCAGATCTGTGCAGACATTCGCGTTAATGGAGCGCGATTCGTTTGATTAGTGGAGCGTATTTGCTTCATAAAGAAAATATGAAGAAATGAAAATTGCTATACTGCTTAATCAATTGGTTGCTGACATATTTTTATGGAACTCTCATTTAACTCCATGAATGTACTTGTTGTAGAGGCGCAAAGGCAACACTCATGTCAGACAAGGATACCTCAAAAACTAGAAAAATATCAATTGAAATCATTAAGTTCCAACCTCGTCACGACATGATGTCATTAACAACACTCGTGCCTTTGATCTCTCTTTTTCATGACTATTCTATTCTGAGATACCATAAAATGAGAACTATATAATGGCCGTGGTATAGCAGCCTTACAGTGGGTGGTGTTGCAGTAGTCTATGCTGAGCGGCTCCCCGAACACGTTGACCTGCGTGGCGCACCACGGGATCTTGCTGTTGTAGGTGATGCACGAAATGTGCATTTCGTGACCGTACAGGAACGGAAACTTGCACTTTAGTCCGCTCACAGCCATGGTGGATCCTACAGCAGGTAGACCGGCGACCCGACAAAATAAATGAATATTACTGCATATACTTTGATTACTGCTGTAATGCTTTTGCCGCTGCTGGTGCTACTACTACTACTACTACTACTACTACTACTACTACTACTACTACTACTACTACTACTACTACTACTACTACTACTACTACTACTACAACAACAACTAACTACTATTACTACTACTACTACTACTACTACTACTACTACTACTACTACTACTACTACTACTACTACTACTACTACTACTACAACAACAATAATAACAACAACAACAACAACTACTACTACTAA
>CM035197.1:4964179-4972376 GCA_020233015.1 Callinectes sapidus
CACACACACACGCGCACACACACACACACACACACACACACACATACACACACACACACACACACACACACACACACACACACACACACACACACACACACACACACACACACACACACACACACACACACACACACACACACACACACACACACACACACACACACACACACACCTTGAATTCTTGAGCTCCATGTTAGGCGGCACTTCTGGGGGTGCGATACAAAGGGATCCGTCTTCACAAGTCGGTCCCGTCAGGCCGCGGGGACACAGGCACTGGTTTCCGCCCAGACAGATGCCATCGTTCTGACAAGGCGGCTTGCAGGATGGGTAACACATCTTGGGAATGTATTCCATCTCTACCGCGTGCCAATCGTTGTGCGTACAGTTCTGGGAGATGAAATTGATATTGATGGAATGGCTTTCTGCGTCGCAACATTAGTGACATGGTGTTGTCTTGCTGGAAATTTAATAGTGTGTAGGCTCTTATTTTCAAACACTTGCTTTCCCTATATCTTGTTTGTCTTCGTTATTGCAACCTGCCATTTTTGTTCGCCTTTCCCAGTCCAGTCCCTTCCTTCACTATGTTGTCCTTCCAGCTCTTCTTTCCTTTCATTTCTTTTGGCATTCATGAATCATTTACACTTCTTGTCTTGTATCCACTCACCTACATATCCCTCACCTTCTCTCCTTCTAGTATCTTTCCAGCCATCCATTTCCCCTCCTTCCCTTTCTTTATCCCCATTGCATTTACCTGGCTCTCTTCTTCAAATAATTCTGGCTTCTTCTAATTTTTCCATCACCCTGTCCCACTCCGTTCTTAACCGCCTTCACTCACCAGTTTGAGAGTAGTGGCGTTGTTCCAAAAAGCGAATCCGTCATGACATTCCACCGTAGCGTTCCTATAACTAAAGAAGAATACAGCAATAGGAGGTGCTTGTATGAACACACACACACACACACACACACACACACACACACACACACACACACACACACACACACACACACACACACACACACACACACACACACACACACACACACACACACACGCACACACATGTTCCTTGCTTCTTACGTATACTAGGAAAGTGTACAAGACTAAGCCCACTGGTCGACCTCTATTGGAAGCAGCCAAAAGAAGAAGAAGAAGAAGAAGAAGAAGAAGAAGAAGAAGAAGAAGAAGAAGAAGAAGAAGAAGAAGAAGAAGAAGAAGAAGAAGAAGAAGAAGAAGAAGAAGAAGAAGAAGAAGAAGACTACCACTGCAAAATACAAGAGTTGTCCCAGCCACCACTCACCTGTACACTGTATCACTGTTGACTATCAGCGGGGGCGGCATCAGACACTCGTACAAGGGACTCTCGCACACCAGGCCCGTGTAGTCTTCGGTACAGACGCATAACCCTGGTAGGATGCATGTGCCACCGTGCTTGCAGTTCAGCGGACAGATGATCGGGCACGGGGCGTCTTCTGAGGCACCGTCGCCCTCCCAGGTTCCATTCTCGCACGTAATCCAGTAGCTGTACGTAGCAGATGTGCAGTTGACGAGCACAGAGTCGTTGCTGTGGGAGTGTCATCCTTATAAGAACATAAAAAACGTAGGACTGCTGTAAGAAGCGGCTAGGCCGCTAGGCCAACACAATGCATTCCGATCTTTTCTATCTAACATCCACTTATCAGCTTTCCTAGGGCCAATGTGTCCATTAAAACAGATGTGTGAAGGAAAGGTTCACTTTAACAAAATGTGAAACAATAACTGGTGATATTTCATATCATTAGTGTGTAAATAGTAGATGATCACCACTTTTGAATAGTGTAAGATGATAATAAACCTTAAAAATATTTGGTCTAAGGGCATGTTCATTACTTACATGAAGGAGTAAGTTCCATTAACTATGGTCGGGACGAAGTCGTTACAGATGCGGGACTCACACACATGTCCTGTGAAGCTCGGGGGACATCGGCAGTGGCCTAGCATTTCGCAGGTGCCGCCGTTCTGGCAGGGCTCTTCACAATCCTTGGTGCACTGCATATTTGACGTGGAGTTGTACTTGTCCGGGAAGATCCAGTACTCACCATTGCATTTGAACGTGAGGCTCCTCTCTCCATGGGGAAAAGTGAGTCCCCTGATGCAGTCCACGGTCAGAGTGTTGTTGTTGCTGAGGACAGGAGAGGAGATGAGGCACTGATCGTAAGAAGGAGAGATGAGGCGCGGAGTCTTTACATCAGAGGGAGTAGCTTTTCACTCGTGAAAAAAAAAAAAAAAACATTGAAAAAATAAAGAAAACATGCAACATGGAATACTAGGCAAATAAAATGTAAGAGATAGAGAAAAATGACTAAATCTTCATGAAGAAGAATGAAGCTTTAACAAATTAACCATGATGTTATCTTCTTCCATTCACTAATATGTATCTTAGCTGTATGTCATTTTCTGTCCACCAGCGGCGTCTCCCTCACCTCTTGTGGAGCAAGTTATTGAGTAAGTTGATGGGCACCATGTCGCAGCTCACGTACTGGCAATAATTCCCTACGAAACCTTCGCCACAACTGCAGTAATTGTATTCCATGCACTCTCCTGTACGATAATGACGATGCTTATGATTCATGGTAAATCTCCAATATTTAGATAACATTAACAATGATGTACTGTATCACAATAGGGAGATCACAATTCAAGGATATTATGTATATTTGAAAAAAAAAGAAAAAAATCGGAAAGAGAAACAGAACAATAAAGGAAATGTTAGTAATTTATCTAGGTGGATAATAAAGTCCATGAAATAGCGGGACCTCGCAACTTCTTCCACAGTAGTGTTCTGATCACAAACAGTAATTGATATCCGTATCCGTGCACACGCCTCATAGAAAAGAAGAGAAGAGAAAGAATGCAAACAAAATTATTTAAACATGAAAAAAATGCTGAAGTAAAAGTAACGTTATGACGGTGCTGCCTTCAATGTATCTTATCGATTCTTGTGACAAATAAACAATAGATTCTACAACGTGAAGTGAAAAAAAAGCTGAGAACGGACGATTAAATCATCTGGGTGGCTTTTTAAAACATACCTTGTAAGAAAAGACTCAAAACAAGAAGCCTGACTAGCACTCATGGACTGAACGACAGACTGTCATCACCAGCGCCACCTACCGCCGTTTACGCAAGGAGCAGTACATGTAGGGTAACATGTCAAATTGTACGGTTGATCAGTGTCTACCAGTATAGATAGGTGGCCGTTGGAGACGATGGAAATTTCTGAACTGCCGTCTTCGAAGCTGTAGCCTGAGGGACACTTCGCCATCACGTCGTTGTGGCTACGGGAAGGGAACGAGAAGACGATGAAGGGGTGGTGTTGTTATAGAATTAAGCCTGTCATTCCCATCAGTATATTTGCTTAGTCTTTTAATTAAAAATCCATATTGAATGAGTTTATAATGATAGGTAGAAATAGATGGTCATCATCATACTTATTATCATCATTGACACTACAGCTAACAGGGTCCCTTACCATTTATCCAGGTGGCCGTTCACTACTGTGGGATAAAGTCCATCAAATATAGGAATATCGCAAGTTTTTCCGCAGTAAGGTTCTGAGCACATACAATAATTGATTTCTGCGCACACGCCGTTGGGAGAGCATTTAGGGTCGCACTTTGGTTTGCAGCCTTCCAGCAGAGGGTAAGGCGAGAACCACACGCTGTAGTAGCAATGAATGACCCATTTGGTGACGCCGAAGTTTCCAACAGTATACCCTTTCCGGCAAGTCACGAATCCTGTATGTGGTCTGAAGATAGAAAAAATATTTCGTGACTGTAAGCCTGAATTAACGTTTCACAACACGTCACCAATATCACTGCACGCGATAGCTGTCACGAGAACATAAAAAAATAGTAAAGGAAATTGCAAGTAGCCATTAGCTCTACCTGTAGCAGTCCCTTTACAAAAACATATCTACCTACATCCATCTATCTATCCTATGCATAAAACTGTCTGATTTTCTTGTAAAGTGTCCCATTGACTTTGCACTAAAATCCATGTCATTAATCTACTACTTTATTTGAGTACCAATTTCTTTCTATCTCTTTTTAAAATGTGAATTTATCAAGCTCGAACTCGTTAGTTATCGTCCTATCATGACTATTGGTCCTGAAGATTTTCTTCATGTCCCTCTTGTTATAAACCATCGTACCACAATAAACTGGGACTCACTCGACGAAGGCATTTGGTATTACCGGTGGATAATCGCATTTCTCCGCTAGGGGGATCTGACACTTATCGCCTTCCAGATGAAAGGGACACATACAGATCCCTGGAGAGGCACACTCCATGGGTGGCTTGCATTTCGGGTGGCAGATAGGAGAACAATTCAGAGCGATCCAGGTTTCTGCAATGAGTTCTGATTCACCTTGTAGACCCCAGAGGTTGTTGTTACAGCGAATGGTAGCATTTGTTCGGCCCGAGGGAAGAGTGTGGTTTGGATAGCACTGGATGTACGGCGGGTCGCTGATGGAGAGATTGAGACGAGACGGATTGGAAAGACTGAAATCATATATGCCACAGACTCACAAAGGTTTCATAATGGCAACACAATAACAACAACTAGTCAGTCATGCAGTGATCACCTCTACACTAGAGTTGCAGGAATAAAGTAATTTGCCATCGTATATTTTTTTCTGGGAGACCTAATCAAAGCTGGTAGAAAATCGAGAGAATCCATTCTGTTTCTGTGTGTAAAACAAACAGATATTAGTTAGTGATAAACCCGGAGGACACTTACCCATCAAAAGTCTCCCCTAAAGGCACCTGGGGTAGCGGCGGCTTGCATTTATTATCCTTGGAGACGGTATTTTGGCAGCGCTCCCCGGCAAAACCCTCTGGGCAGCGACACGTGTTCATTATGTCACATGAGCCTCCATTGTCGCAAGTATTGTTACAAATATTATCGCATCTGGTATCGGCGGGAACGATCCACTCACCGGTGCGATCGTTGCACAGCACTTCCCTTTTCATTTCCCCTTTTGGCAGGGCATAACCAGGCACGCACCTGATAAAGAGGCTCGGGAACGAGCTGTTGGACAGAGAGCAAATTGAGAAGGAAAATTCTCTCTCTCTCTCTCTCTCTCTCTCTCTCTCTCTCTCTCTCTCTCTCTCTCTCTCTCTCTCTCTCTCTCGCTCTCTCTCTCTCTCTCTTCTCTCTCTCTCTCTCTCTCTCTCTCTCTCTCTCTCTCTCTCTCTCTCTCTCTCTCTCTCTCTCTCTCTCTCTCTCTCTCTCTCTCACCTATGGTCCAGGAACCCATTGGGGATACGGGGCTTCGGGTCGACACACAGACGTCCCTCACAAAGCTTTCCAGTCGTGCCCACTGAACACACGCACCTGCCCATCAGAAAGTGCCCACCGTTGAGGCAATTTGGGTCGCGTCGTCTCTGGCAACCCACCTGCTTTTGATTGTTCTCGGTTGGTATCACCCACTCACCAAGGGAGCATACGAGCCGCTGTCTGCCCATGCGCCCACTAGCCAGATGATACCCGGGGTTGCATTCCACTTGCCAGTCATTGAATCTAAACTGGCTGTCCCTCTCGCTGGAAAATACAATTGAAGTCCATGCTGGAGAGTCTTCAATGACATGAAAACAAAATTTCAAGGGAATTGATATGTAAAAGCTTAGATTTATAATGACTCAACAACATTCAAACTTGTCTTATTTCCTCACTCACTCCTTGTAAATAGTTCCATTTGGGATTCGTGGAGGCAGGGAAGGACAGGAGATGCGCTGGCAGTGGCGGTGGTAAAAACCGTCAGGGCAGCGGCACTGCCCTTCATCACAGACACCACCATTGCTAGAAATACGACATGCGCTGTAACTCAAATGATGTTGTGATTCTTGCCTGTTCCTCACTCCCTTTCTGTTTACAACTTTGTTTCCTTAAGGCAAACCACATATCAAACTGATGAAGTACTTCCTGTAATCCGAAATGCTACTCTTGGTGATACTGATGATTAAAATGTGTTCAGGTCGGAAAGAAAGAGAAATGAGGAAGGAAGGAACGAAGGGAGGAGGGAAGGGGGTGAGAGAAGGATGAGGGAAGGAGAACAGGAAGGAAGAAAGAAAGGGAGGAAGGAAAGAAAGAAGAAAAAATGTAGGAAGAAAAGACGGAAACAAGGACGGCTCACTCACAGGCAGGGAACATCACAGTTTGATTCACACGTCAAGGGCTTGTCGTGGTTCCAGTTCAGGTTCTCCCACGATCCACTCACACACCGGATCATAGGAGTCTTGCCCTCCTCGCTGCCCTTCAGCATCCTGTTGCCTTTGCACGTCAGAATGAATGTTATGCAGCTGTTGAGAGAGAATAAGATGAAGGCGTTCGCTTGTGACACCTATGGTCGGGTCACCCGAAATCCGACTTTAGTTATCTATGTGTGTGTGTGTGTGTGTGTGTGTGTGTGTGTGTGTGTGTGTGTGTGTGTGTGTGTGTGTGTGTGTGTGTGTGTGTGTGTGTGTGTGTGCAGAGCCAATACTACTTACTCATGCTGAGTCAAAGTCATGCCTGGTGGAATGTCAGGCTTATCGTGGCAAGTGAAGTGACTGCGGCATTCCCATGTCCTGTTGGGGGCACCAGCCAAGACAGAAGAGGTGCTTTTGTTGGCACGATGGCAGGACAGGGTGGCACCCGAGGCCATTTTAGGCACGACCCACTGTCCGTGTACAAAAGGCACCACGAACTGGCTCACTCCATTGGACACTTCGAAACCCACCTCACACGTTCCTAACGCTCCGCCGATGCCGCTGTGAGACATGAACAACACTTGGAACACAACTTGTTTCTCCCTTCATCCTAGCAAGACATTACTCCATTATTAATAATTTTTTATGGCTTTTGCTTCAGGTTCCTGTAGTGTACTGGAGAAGGAATGCTGCCTCTCTCTAATACATTGAACTCCACAAGAGTCTACCATCCTGTTCCCTCCCCCACTCACCCTGGCATGATCACGGCGCCATTCACTTTCACGTCCACCTCGTCAACTGTGAGGACGTTGCCTAAGGTCAGACAGGGTACACCGAAGCACATGCACACGCCGGCCCTCTCACATTGACTGGACGGACATGAGGCAGGGCACGAGGGGCGACACCACCTGTATACTAAGTCGTCTGCCATCCACTTGAACCGTAAGCAGGTCAGGTCTGAACTGCCTTCCGGGAACAGGTGGTGGCCAGATAGGCAAGAGATGCGGGCTTTTGAAGGAGCAAGCAATCTGACGAGTGGAGGGAGGGAGAGATAAAGGCATAAATGAGGACCAATGGCAGGAAGAGAAGATGTAGGGATAAAAGGCACATATGAACAACAATAGTAGAAGTAAGAAAGGAAGGATGGGTGAATAGATACGAGATAAAAGACAATGTAGAGGTGAAAGCACAAATAGGTAGCGTGGCGAAAGGATAAAAAGAGGGAGGCATGAGGGAACAAGACAGTAAAGAAAATGCGTGTTACGTAAGGAGAGTGTGAATAAGTGAGAAAAATAGTGCACGTATGGAAGAAGAGGGTGGTACTTACGTGATATTCGATGAGATTATGTGGGCTGGTAGAGGAGGGCAGTCTGAAGGAGAACGGAATCATAATCATTATCATCCCTACAACAGTCATCATTATTATCATTATCATCATCATCATCATCATCATCATCATTGTATATGTCATCATTCAGTCGTCCTTCATTCACTCAGTTCTTCGTCATCTCGCTTGCTCTTCTCATCATTTTGAGTGTACTCTATTCAATACAGAAATACACTCCAAAGGCAACAAGAGTATTCTTACAACCCACCATTTGATAGCCAACACATGAGTCGCCTCCTGCTCCCCGCCACAGCTACCAAGTACTCACCATCTACCACAGCTACACCCAACACAGTGATGTGCGATACATTATTACTATCTGCAGCTACGATTACATTAATAATGATAATAATAATGATAATAATAATAATAATAATAATAATTATAATAATAATAATAATAATAATAATAATAATAATAATAATAATAATAATAATAATAATAATAATAATAAATTAATAATAATAACGACAACAGTAGTAACTACTACTACTACTACTACTACTACTACTACTACTACTACTACTACTACTACTACTACTACTACAACAACAACAACAACAACAACAACAACAACA
>CM035197.1:4974018-4987130 GCA_020233015.1 Callinectes sapidus
ACTACTACTACTACTACTACTACTACTACTACTACTACTACTACTACGACTACGACGACTACGACGACGACTACTACTACTACTACTACTACTACTACTACTACTACTACTACTACTACTACTACTACTACTACTACTACTACTACTACTACTACTGCTACTACTACTACTACTACTACTACTACTTTACTACTATTACTACTACTGAACATTTACTATTTTTACCATCTAAGTAGTACGTAGATGCAACACTTACTCTTATCCGCTGACATGGTGATCTGAGGTTGCGACGCGCTGCCTCCCACACTGACCAAAGGAAGGGAGAGAAAGAGCATCGGCAAACATGAGATTGTCTCTGATGACCACGAAATGTCGGTGCGGCATGAAAACCTACACCACAAGAACGTATATGAACCATATTACAACTCTTTACTCTGACCATTTACTTCTTTCACTTCCTACTAACAATAAACAACCACGTAGTCAACCTTTCAAATAGGTAAGAATAAAAAAAAAATAAAAAAAGCTTAAGATTATGAGTTAGATTACTAAGTGGGATAAGGATAATGAGCGTCTTAGCTAACACACATTGTAAGAGATGGCGGGAGTGCAAGTTAGCAGTGCATGAGTTTCACAAACATGCTGATAACCATTTTGTTAGGTCTTCATCCTCTCTTTGCAGATTTGGTCCCGCCTCACTTTCCTAATTGGTTAACTATCTACCTTACACCAATACCTGAGATTATTCTTGCAAAACTCGCGAGCTAACTAGCTAGATTGCTAGCTAGCTAGCTAGGTATATATATATATATATATATATATATATATATATATATATATATATATATATATTCATATATATATAGAGAGAGAGAGAGAGAGAGAGAGAGAGAGAGAGAGAGAGAGATTTACCCCGACAGGATCCACACCACAGACATCACTGCCACAATCTCCGCCCATCGCCTCCCGACCATCGTCACGGTATACGCCACACCCACAGCAGTGGCGCAAATCGTTCTTAATTTCGCTCCACTATCGCTCAACGGAGAGCGACCTGCAGGATGAAAATGCACAGACTTTACTTATCATTATTACTAAGTCCTATGAAATTTCTTCGTTACCTCAATTATCTCTAAGAAACATTTCATTCATCAAGAATATCCATGCACGGAACAAGAAGACGGAAAAACGCAATCCAGGCAATCTTTTGCACTTTTTAATGGTAAAGGAGCCCCGCGCCACATTTTGAAGACTCAGGAGCGGCAAAAGAAACTATTGAAATCTCACCAGCATGGGCCGTTTCAGACACTTATTACTTATCACTGAGAAAATTTCCCTTTGTCCAGAAACAAAAACAGTTTAATATAACACAACAGTCTTCCTGACAAAGTTACTTGTAAACACAACCACCATTACTCAGTTAGAAGGTCGGCCTTCAGAGTTCTACGTAGTGCCTGACGTGGGGCGTTGCTCCCGCTTGATGCCTCAGCCAGTCGCTCACTGATGCTACTCGTCCAGTACTGAGGGGGCGGCCCTTCAGGGTAACAGCCCACACTGTTGTCCTACATCTGGCATACTCCCTATGATTTCATCCCTGCTGTGATAAAAGGGGTTGTTTGAAGCAATTTTTAAAGTAAAGTAAAATAAGTAAGTGATCTGTGTAACAAAATATATCGCTCAGAGTAGGACATTACATTTCGGTAATTATGTAATAAACATGATTTCCCTTCCATTGACATTTGTTTGACATCATCATTTTCACAATATTCTTTTGATATCTTCATATTTCTTGTCACATACCTCAATCTACTATTTTCAGTTGAGTGAATAATGATAACAACAACAACAACAACAACAACAACAACAACAGCAACAACACCAATAATAATAATAATAATAATAATAATAATAATAATAATAATAATAATAATAATAATAATGATGACAACAATGATAATAATAACAACAATAATAACAATTACAATGATAATAACGTGTGTGAAACAGTGAAAGATAGTGAGGTGGCAAAACGAATAAATTATAGTGGCTAATATACTGTGCACGGTAATAGTGGGTGAATGACAATGAAATGCAATATCATTTGTTTGATCGTACTCAATTTCAAGCCACAACACTGCCCCGCTCAGAAAAGTATGGAGTTAAGAAATATTGAGATGGATTTCACCCTCAGATTTATGTTGACAGTATTGTGGCACATGATATGCTGCCAGGGTTTCATGTTACGGCTAAACACTGTGTCGAAAGTGTGTGTGTGTGTGTGTGTGTGTGTGTGTGTGTGTGTGTGTGTGTGTGTGTGTTCTTGCACCACTCCAACACTTTGTCAACTATTGCAACCTTGACGGTGACGAAGCTGAGGACCGAGCAAGAAATGAAGCAGTTTCGGCGCATTACGTCATTTTGAAGTCTCTCTCTCTCTCTCTCTCTCTCTCTCTCTCTCTCTCTCTCTCTCTCTCTCTCTGTGTGTGTGTGTGTGCGCCAAAGTTGACAAATAGCGTTTCCTGATCACGAGCACCACCACTGTCCTCTACACTGTGATGACGTTTCAGTATCAGTAATGGTCTGACCGTGGCGTGAGGATCGTACGCCGAACCTCCTTCCGTACTGAGGCTGTAAGTAATGGAGGTTCATTCAATCTACTCGGTTATATATAATGACAAGTAAAAACAGTGATTGATATCCATGCGTTTGTCGTTATGTCTTTGCTCGTACTTCTATTTTTTCTCATTCGTATGCTATTGGTGCGTTTGATGACATAACTCAGTCATTTTCCAAGTATTTTCTTTGCTGCTTTTATTGTCAGAGTGTAATGGAATTGATATTTTTGCCCTTATCATGTATGCTTTTAACTATACGTGTAGTTTTCTTACCTGATCGCCCGCCGGTTGCCATAGCTCAGTCAGTATCCAAATATTTTCTTTCATGCTTCCAATGTCAGCGTATAAATGGCACGATTGTGGTGGCAGCGACATGCAGACATGCTTTGTGTTACTCTCCTCTTTCCTTTGAGCCTTATCCACTCCTTCCTGCCACTGCTCCAGGCGTGGTGTGTCCCGCGGCCATGGACGGGAGGCGGAGGGCAGCGACGACTGTGCCAGTGGTGGTGGTGGTGGTGGTCTGTGTTCTGCCTAGGTGAGAGAGAGAGAGAGAGAGAGAGAGAGAGAGAGAGAGAGAGAGAGAGAGAGAGAGAGAGAGAGAGAGAGAGAGAGAGAGGTGGGGGGGGACACCAACGCTCATAACGCAGTGTTCCTTCACAGCCTGGCGAACGCGATCTTGAGTTGCAAAGAAGAATTCTCTTCGAGGGCCAACTCCACTTTCATCAGTCCGGTAGGTGAAGAGGTGAAGGCGGGGCAAGACTTGGCGTGGCGGGACGGGGCGGGGCGGAGGCGAAGGTAGGTTGATAGGAGAGAGGGTAGATGAGGATGAATAGAAGCGAGATGAAGGAAGAAAGATAAGTGAAAGGGGACTCAAGAAGTCAAAATATATTAATAGCAAATATCTTCAAAGAGAACAACAATAGGTGCTGACGAAGCTCTTCTTTTACAGGAGTGCTACAAGAAACATTGGTGGCTCGCCGTAGAGCAGAACAAAGTACCAGGGATGTGTCTACCGAACCTCCAAATGACCACTCCTGGTCAGAACATCACCTGCACAGAGTTAAGAACCCGCAGAGAGGCGCAGCATCCAAAGGGACACACCCGCGACAAGAAGGCCCTGTGCTCTGACACTCCGGTGGTCCCTGCACACATGGTGCTGGAGAGGAGGTAAAGTGTGTGTGTGTGTGTGTGTGTGTGTGTGTGTGTGTGTGTGTGTGTGTGTGCGCATGATTTATAGTATCTTGATAACACCATAGACGGCAGCAAGCGCTAAATTTTCAGGTGTAGGGAAGCAAAGCGTCGCGCAAGTGTATGTAAATTGGATGTCTTCCCTGGTACATTCCCAGATATTGGCCGCCTTTGGGTTTTGAGGTTTTTGTGTTCGATAATGTGCTGCTGATCCAATTTTCCTCTGCAGCGCGAATGGATTCCTCGGAACCTGCAAAGAAGGTTATGGCTTTCCCTCGGCCTCCATCCAGTCTTTGAGCATCGAGTGCCATGCGGGTATGTGGGTCAAGAACCACTTACACCACTGCCGCCCTCAGTGCATCAACAAATGCCACAACGGCGGCAGCTGTATTGATGTGGATACTTGTTTGTGTCCACCGGGGACTGCGGGTCTCACGTGTGGCACACTCGTCTGGGGCACGTGCCAGACTAACGTGAAGTGGCAGAACGTCATTGTAAAGGCAATGTATGTAATGAGAGAGAGAGAGAGAGAGAGAGAGAGAGAGAGAGAGAGAGAGAGAGAGAGAGAGAGAGAGAGAGAGAGAGAGAGAGAGAGAGAGAGAGAGAGAGAGAATTTCTATGATATCAAGTAATGATGACTCTGGCCGGCAGCGTGCAGGGTCTGCTGCTACAATGTCCTCGAGGGTACAAGTTGTTGGAGTACAAGCCTTACGAGCACTGGCTGCTGCAGTGCAAGGCAAACGGGTTTGAAGAGCCACCCGGCGTCACTTGGGATCAGGAGTACCCCTGCCTCCCAGTGTGTGAGCCTCCCTGCCACGAGGGAGCCACGTGTGTTGCGCCGGGCAAGTGTACCTGTGGAGATGGAACTGCATGTGCAGACTGCGAGACTGGGCAGCTTTGCACGCTGCCTGTCGTCCTACATGGTGCCGCCTATAGGCTAGCGTGAGTCATTACCAACTCGCCTAACTCTGATGTAAAACGAGTGTTAGTGAACCACCGTCAGATCACATCAAGATAAGAAAAAGTTTAGTACAATTAGGTTTTATGATTATGTCCCGCAATCTGTAACTAGACGGTGCTTGACACTTTGGCGCTATTTTCACTAAACTTCCTCTCATCCTGATGCAATCTGGTGGTGGTTTATTAACACTCGTTTTACATCAGAGTCAGGCGAGGTATTCCCATTATACATCAGAAGTGTCTCCTCTTCTTTTTTCAAAGTATATATATATATATATATATATATATATATATATATATATATATATATATATATATATATATATATATATATATATATATATATATATATATATATATATATATATTATTGTGCATTGACTCATATATTATACTATTATCCATTGTTTCTTTTATCATTATGCTTGTCCTGTTTTCACTTCCGTGTATGCTGCTACACAGACCTGAACTGTCGAGGGTTAGTTGCTTTGGGGAGCGTCTTCCCGCTGCGAAGAGTCGATACTTGCTGCTCTGGTGCTCGAAGGATCAGTGGGTGACATCTGGCGGCAACACTCTCACTTCCAACCAAATGACCTGTTCCTTCTTCTGCAATCGAGAATGCCAAAATGCTGGACGCTGCGTGGGGCTCAATAAATGCCAATGTCGTGATGGCTTTACGGGGCCCTTCTGTGGTTACCCAGTGTGTGGCAGCACGCCCCTCAGGGTGGAGCATGCAACCTACACCTTGACGTATGTACTGCTTTAATTTCTGTACGTGCGCGCGGGCGTACAGAAATTAAAGCATCTCATCTCAAATCTTCATCTCAAATTTCCTTTCTGATCGTTATATTGCAGCTGTGGTAGACGGTTACTGTTCTTCCCCTAAATCTATCAACATTGGTGTTCCTCAAGGATCTGTCTTATCACCCATTCTATTCCTATTATTCATCAATGATCTTCTAAACCAAACTTCTTGCCCTATCCACTCCTATGCTGATGATACTACCTTGCATTTTTCCACGTCTTTCCATAGACGACCAACCCTTCAGGAAGTACACAGCTCACGCAGGGAAGTCTCAGAACGCCTAACTTCTGATCTCTCTAAAATTTCTGATTGGGGCAAAGTAAACTTAGTGTTGTTCAATGCCTCAAAAACTCAATTCCTCCACCTATCAACTCGACACAACCTTCTAAATAACTATCCCCTCTTCTTCAATGACACTCAACTGTCCCCTTCTACACTAAACATTCTTGGTCTATCCTTTACTTGTAATCTAAACTGAAAACTTTACATCTCCTCTCTAGCTAAAACAGCTTCTATGAAGTTAGGTGTTCTGAGCCGTCTCCGCTAGTTTTACTCACCTCCCCAACTGCTAACTCTATACAGGGGCCACATCCGCCCATGTATGGAGTATGTTTCACATGTTTGGGGAGGCTCCACTCATACAGCTTTATTGAACAGGGTGGAATCAAAAGCTTTTCGTCTTATCAACTCCTGTCCTATGACTGATTGTCTTCAGTCTCTTTCTTATCGCCGGAATGTTGCCTATCTTGCTCTCTTTTACCGCTATTTCCATGCTAACTGTTCTTCTGATCTCGCTAACTGCGTGCCTCCCCTGCTCCCGCGGCCTCGCTGCACAAGACTTGCCTCTTCCTCTCACCACTATTCTGTCCACCTCTCTAATGCAAGAGTAAAACGGTATTCTCTGTCTTTCATCCCTTTCTCTGGTAAACTCTGGAACTCTCTCCCTGCTTCTGTATTTCCACCTGCCTATGACTTGAACTATTTCAAGAGAAAGGTATCAAGACACTTATTCCTTTGGCTACTGAATCTGGACTTTCCAGGGACCGGCACTACAGTGGGCCCTTTTGTTTTATTTTTGTTGCCCTTGGCCGACTCCCTCAGATCTACATGAAAAAAAAAGTGTGTGTGTGTGTGTGTGTGTGTGTGTGTGTGTGTGTGTGTGTGTGTGTGTGTGTGTGTGTGTGTGTGTGTGTGCATTTCCTTCCCCATCAACAGGTCTTCCACGGGCGTGATCACCGGCAATGTGCGCTGCGATGACCAGTATCGCATGGCGTCCGGGAAGCAGGAGACCACCTTCCAGTGCGTGGATGGCGCGTGGAACTTTTCAGGCGACATGTCAGACCACAAGCTGGTCGAGTGCCACCCGCTGTGTTCCCCTCCGTGTGTCAATCGTGGAACCTGCGGAGCGCCAGGCCACTGTCTCTGCTCCGGAGGTTTCACTGGGAAGTACTGCGAGATGCGTAAGTGTGGCCGGCTTAATTGTTGTTGTTGTTGTTGTTGTTAATAATGCTTTTCATATCTCAAGTTTAGAATGAATCATTGTCACAAAATTATAAATCCTATTTTAACATACGATTTTTTTCGCCACCCGTTCCCACTCCGGCCTTCGTGATCTACCGTAGGGCCCACCACCACCACGGAAGGGATGCGATGTGTGTTCCCTTTCTCCAACGGCCAGAAAATCTATAGTTCGTGTGTCATCGCGGAAGATAAGAACCCTCGGTGTCCTACGCAGGTCAACCTTGACAGGCAACCGCTCGCTTGGCAGACGTGCAACACGACACACAGTAAGGTTCCTTTGATTTTGCTTTCCCTACTAGATTGTTCGATGTATTCAACATGATAAATAGCTAACTAGATAAAGATAGCCCGAAAAAACGTGTGTCCCACCAAACCTGTGTGTCTGCCTAGATTTGGAGAAGGTAGTGGGGACGATCTCAGGTCGCATGTGCGCCTTCCCCTTCAAGTGGAGTGGGACGACGTGGTGGAAGTGTGCGCTCGATGAAAAGATGAGGTACTGGTGCGCCACTCACGTCACCACCAGCGGACACATCCTACAGGCGGACTTCTGTTGGCTGGACCATGGTTTGTGTGTGTGTGTGTGTGTGTGTGTGTGTGTGTGTGTGTGTGTGTGTGTGTGTGTGTGTGTCCGTCCTCCAGCTAAAAAAGAACCAGTGAATTGAAATAACGTTCATATTATTTCTCTAACATAAGGGGTTAATCCCATGCCTTTCCTCTCCCTCCACCAGGTCTTCCCCACACCCAACCAGAGTGCCATCCCTTTACGGGCTGCCCCATGCCATTCATCCCAGGGGCCACAACAAGCAAGATGCCCCTCCCACCCTACCCAGGCACCATCAGTTTCACTACGATCAAGCCCAACACTAACGTGACCAATAAAATGCCTACTATTGTAATTCCACAAGTACCAGGCATGCCCCCACTACCCCCACTGCCACCACTCTTCCCTCTTCCTCCGCAACTCGTACCCCCGCCAGGACCCCCGACTTCACCCATGTTCCCACAACCACCGCCTCTCCCACCAATGCCCTTTGTGCCGCCTCCTCCTCCTCCCATGCCGCCGCCCATACTGGTATTACAGCAACCCGTGCTTCCCCCAATGCCACAGCCAATATCAGTGTTCATGCCACCACCATTACAACCACAACCAGTGATACAGTTAGCACCATTATTACCAGTGCAGCAGGTACCACCACCCCCACCACCACCACCCAACTTAGTGCAACAACAACCGTTACTACTGCCTTCACCACCACAATCAGTACAAGCACCGGCACAACGACCACTGCGCTTGCTATCCCAATCACAGCAACTGTCAACACCGCAATCAACACAACCGACACCACACACACAGCCAATACAACCACCACCACCACCACCGCCGCCGCCGCGTAATATAAGTACATTTCCATCATATCAAGGCTCAATTATTAAACAGGAATCAGGGTCTTCTGGCCATCACGACCCCGATGAACCTCCACCACCATCAACAATACGAACGTCACTACCAAGACGAATACAACCAACACAACGACCAACAAAACAATCATATCCAGAACGACCAACGCAATACCCTGACTACCACGATCCTGATGAAACAATACCACGACCAACACGACCTCCAACAGCGCGACCAACATCATCTCCATCAAAACCAACGTGGCAATACGAAGAACAGCCACGACGACCAACTTCACCACCACATCGATCGAAATCACGAAGACGACCAAAAGCTACAGAACAACCACCAAAAGAACGACCAATACGACCAGCGCCACACAAACAACGACGACGACGACCTCCATCAACGAAACCACCACCAAGACGATTCAAATCACGAGGAACACATCTAAAACCAATATCACGACCACAACGACTTCAAGAGCCCGAACGGTGACGTGGCCCATTCTCTCCTCTTGTTCACAGAAAACGGATGAGTAACACTTGGCTGAACTAAAATAGAAAAAACTTACGTTCGTAGAGTTGAATCAGCAATTATAATATTCAGATGTGTGTGTGTGTGTGTGTGTGTGTGTGTGTGTGTGTGTGTGTGTGTGTGTGTGTTCAACTTGTCAAACACTCCTTCATTAATAAAGAATGCTAAAAGCTTTCAAACTCAAAACTCTCCTCGAGACTTCTGGCATCTGGTTAAAAACTCCAATAACTTCTTCATCTTTCCCTCCTTCATTTCATCTGTCTCTAAAGCTGAACTCTTAACTCAAACCTTTACTAGTAGGTCTACATTGGATGATTCTGGGCTTTACTTCCTTCTCTTCAATGCCTCAAAAATTCAAATTTTCCATCTATCAACTTGACAGCTATCCCCTCTTTTTTGATGACATCCAATTGTCTCCCTCTTCTACAATGAATATCCTCGGTCTCCTCTTTATTTATAATCTAAACTGGAAACTTCACATGTCATCTCTTGCTAAAACAGTTTCTATGAAGTTTGGCGAAGTTACATCAGAGGTTCGTTGGTCGGATGAAAGTCGAAATGGGTCGGATCAAATTTCTATTGTGTGGTTTTCAGTATTCCAAAGCATGTGTATGGGAAGTCAGCAGAGAGGCATACGTGTTTGATGTGTGACACATTTTACTGGGATGCTTCGCCTTCTTCCTTTCAACTGCGCATAGCAAAATTATGCCTGCATCATTCAGATATAAGTTCCTTAAGATTAGTTCAGAAATTCACCATCAGAAAACAATCAACTCACCAACTCCTTCGAAAGCTTACCTAAATATGACTTTCCAACTCCAAAGATTCTAATAAAAAAACAAGAGGTGCAGCAAACTCATGCTTCCTTTTATTTTGATATGGCAATATGTTCCTGAACAAGGCAAGACACATGCATTACCAGCCATCTGAGACAGGTCCACCTGTACCATCTCTTTTTTTTTAAACTTTTGAAGATTTGCAATGAAATAACTGAGACCTGAAACTCTCCTCCTGTTTCCAGACATTCGTCCAGTAAGCGCGCCCGAGCGCTAAGCACACACACACACACACACACACACACACACACACACACACACACACATTTCACGTATGTACGTACAATCGGCTGCAACATTAACATTACACACTATGTAATAACACACTAATGCAGTTCCATATAATTGACTGCTGTGGGCAGGAACCAACCCGCGGAGCCGTGCTGTGAGCGCCACAGGGCGACGATGTGTACAGTCTCCAATAGCGGGACAACACTTGTTATGTACACAGGTGGGAGACGCTCACTGCCACGTCACTGGAGGCTCCCAGGCGCCTTAATTGATATGTTAGTAACGGGCCGGTGCCAGTTAGGAGCTAACGGACTATTACAAGCTAATTCGAGAAACAGACAGGGTAAATATTATATATGCGGTGGCGTGGGGTGGCGCACGGTCGACCCATGGGGCCTGGCTCTGTGCGCCTCGCTGAGGATGCAGCGGCCTGCAGCAATTGTACAAACTTTTCTCACTAAAAACTAAGCCAGAAGTTCTGCGAAGAAAGCGGGCGTCACAGAAAAGCGTGTGGCAATGGGGCCGAGGGCCAGCCCGTGGCCCAGGTGACTGCCGTAGCACCGTCCTGGTGGGGACTGGCTCAGCCTGCCACAACGTCTCAACGCACCGCTCCGGTCTAAAGGTTATATAATTTCAGAGATATACTTCCTAACACACTAAGTCTTGCTGATATCCTGGCCCTCCACGTGTCCTTCTCAGATTGCCTATACACTCGCTTCACGGCCTCCGCCACTCAAGCCACGGGAAGTGTTCGATCCTGTGGAAGAAAAAGGCGGTGAATCACTGTTTGTATGGGGAGTAGAGTGTAGAGAATGATGTAATATCTAAGGTAAGTACCAGCAGCAAGGGTGTTGAACAATACCTGGGACGAGGGCAGGGCGGCAGAGTGCAATACCTCCTCTGCCTTGTGTCGCCGCAGGGAGTGCCGCCATTGCGTGCCTCCATCACGACGAGGCGAGACCGCTGCTGCAGGGCCTCGGGACCGCAGGAATGCGTGCACGGTGACCAGGGACCCCACTCACTCAGCACGCAGTTCTCCTGGAAATGCACACACACACACACACACGGTCAGTAAACTCACAAGACACAATTAATAAACCAACGCCTCGTGAAATCCAAAATACTTTTATATTCGAATATTTGTATTGTTTTGGAATTAATGTAGTGGGAAATCAATTCAAAGAATTGAATTAGGAGAACTTAATTAAAACATAAGGAGTCTTCCATTCCTTGTCATCACCCGTCTGTCTGCCACTCACCACATCCTCGTGTTCGTGGTGGTCGTGGTCGTCATCGGTGAGGTAAGAGGGTCCCACATGCGGGTTGTACAGGCTGGGGGAGATGTACTCCTCGTCGGGGTCGAAGCTGGGCAGGGGTACGGCTTCGGTCTCAGGCTGGTGGGGCACAGGCGGCGGCGTGGTGGTAGTGGCTGTGGGTTCCGTCTCTCGTCGCTGGCTCAAAGACTGCAGTCCATTGAAGTGGTCAGCTGTGGGGAAGAGGCGAGGAGGACACAATGAGGAAGAGGGTCTGACAAGTGGCCTTGAGTCACAGGAAAGCTGTGTATTGTAGCAGGATTAAAGTCATAAATGAAGAACCAAGAAAGAATGATACGCATTAAAATACCATAATCGTTTTAATCTCAAAGTTAGGCTAAATTATGCGAGGTTTAGATGAATGAATGAATTAATTTTACAGCTAATATCTTCATTCAGTAGGTGACAATTTTGAAAGGCATCATATCTTAGTCAGAAATACAAAGCTTGGAAATTTGTCTATTGAAGGTATAATTAAAACATAATCCCTGATATATCAAGCATAAACTAGTGAAGTGATTTTAGAAACTTTAAAAGTAAAAGGTAGAAATTATAGTACTGAAGCCTAAACAATTTTCTGTTTAGTAGTGCAATACAAGATTTGTTTTCTTCTGATTGGGAAATATAAAAAAAAAGCGAACCTTCAGAGGAAAATTTGAAATGTTCTTAGAATTAGGTTGGTTTATGATTGAATAATTGCATAAATTCTAAGCATTTAAACATAAGAGTGGATAAATGGAAAAGTCTGTACCATGCCTTACAACAGGCCTGTTAAGTAATACCTTATCAGTTGACGCTGCATTTAAAGCATTTGCTTATATAACGTTTCTGTATGACTTTCAGGTTTTATTGCTTAACTCCTTAATTCTTAATGTACAATACTGTTTGGCTGAGGATCTCTTGAGGATCATCTCCGCGCTGCCAGCAACCCTGTCTAGGAGTGAGAGGGCATCGCGTAGCATCACAGCACGCTTCACTACAGGCCACTAAACAATGTTGCCTCTATCACCCTGTCACCCTGTCACCTTGGGGAGGGCAGGCCATCCAAATCGCAAGAAATAAGACTGCAGGTAGGCCACTTCAAACAAGTTAAAAATAATAAAGAAGAAGAATATAGATAAATAGAATAAATGAAAAGAAGGCAGAAGCAGTTTCAGTTACCAATGCTCTCTTAGTCATCCTTATTTATATAAGACTTGTAAAAAACTTTTTTCACTATAATTAATTTAATATTATTCGAATTACTAATGTATTTGTCTTGTCTCTTATTCAGCCACCAAGGTAAGACTTGCATAATATTCATGGTTTTAGTCGCTATATTTACTCTCAAGATATCAAATTTAACCTAAACGCAACTGATCGGTTAACACATTTACTGTTATTTGATGCACATTTCCTGACGTAATTCTAAACATTATTTTTATTATGAGTTGAAAGAAAAAAGAATCCCTCTTTTTTGTACTTGTAGAGATAACGTACATTTACACATACCGCACTAAAAGCATCAGAGATAACACTATATTAAGCTTATTTCCGCTAATATCAAGCAAAACAGTCGGTGGGATCCGTCCGCTCAATCTTAGACTCGGGAAACCTGTATTGAACGTTCGAGTATAGCACTATTTTGTGTAGAATATTGCTTGAGACAGCCGAGTAATTCTCTCTCTCTCTCTCTCTCTCTCTCTCTCTCTCTCTCTCTCTCACGCT
>CM035197.1:5065418-5076301 GCA_020233015.1 Callinectes sapidus
TTAGCTCTATAGTCATCAGTGGTTTCCAAAGGGTGTAGTTGAAGATACTCGTGATCTTAAGAGTGTTCCTACAGTTCCCAGATTGACAAGATTTCCAGTTCACTAAATAGGGAAATTAACTTGAAAATAAAGTCAGTTGTCATTGTGGCCTTGGGAATATTGTCGTAGTGAAAGGGGAAGGCATTTCAGAATACCGGGATAATATTGTGTTCAGATAATGGGAAGTTTTAAAGGAAGATTGGGCAAGTTTATGGATACGGATGATAGATGGAAATAGGCAGAGGTGTTCACATAGGGACTGCCACGAATAAGGTCTAGCAGCCTCTTGCAGCTTCCCTAATTTTCTTATGTTCTTATGTTCTAATGTTCCACGGGAGCATTAAAACTCTACGGGATTGACGCGTCTGTACTGAAGACCTGATTTTCTTTTTTCATCACGATAGGGCAAACTAAGCTATAGCAGCGGAACCCTTTGTCTCGCGGATGATAATTTGGTGTTTCTGGTGCAATTTATACGCTGGATATGCCTCCCAGTATGCATTATAATGATGTGGTCTTTATATTACGTTAAGGTTAGTCTGTGCTCTGTTTTTTTTCTTTTTCTACTCTATAGGGCGAAATAAGCTATAACAACAGGACCCTTTGCCTCTTAGACGGTAACTTAGTGGTTTCTGGTATAACTTATACGCTGGATGTGCCTCCCAGTATACCTTAGAGTGTTGTGGTCTTTATGTTAGGTTTAGTGTGCCGGATTGCATAAAAACATAAGTAAAATCATTAGGAAAGCTGCAAGAAGCCATCACGCGTACATGTGGCAATCTCTACATGAAATTTACTTGTATGTTTTCATTTAGATAGATGGAATAGACTCAGTAATCTTGTTGTTAGTTCAGACATTCAGACAGCTTAAGGGTGGGGAGGAGGTGAAAAGAAACGCTGAGGTAAGGAGTTGAGTTTATTCCCCGCTAGTTTCCTTGAAGTTCCCTTGAAGAAGCTACACATTAAATTAGCCTGGAATAAACTCACTTCCTTACCTCTGTGTAACTTGTCACCTCCTCCTCCCTCCGATACAGACGACCCGGGTTCGAATCCTTCCCTTCCCTGCTTCCTTTATTTTGATATGTTTTAATGTGTTAAATAATAGTAGAGATGATATACTGAGGTGCTTAATAACGCGGTGCACCATCTCCACAGATTTGTCGAGTACCAGGACCAGTACTTATGATTTATCTATATTTCTCCTGTAATTTCACGAGTGGCCTTCTGCAATCATGTGCTGGCGAGCTTCACATTTAAACCAGAAGTGTGAGAACATTAACTCCATCTAGTCTTGTTTTCCTCTTAAGGACTGTTCAGGGGAGTGTTGAACAGTTTAGCGGTGTGTGGTGCTTTATATACCTCGTGACTTCTTCATCAACCAATTGCTTCGTAGAAAATGTCACGTCCCTATGCATTTGATATATAGTGCTGTATTTTTTTTCCCGTACTTATTTGCTGCTAGGTAAACAGAGGCAGTTGTGAGCCGAGCGCGCTAACCACTGTACTATGGTGTGTGTGTGTGTGTGTGTGTGTGTGCGTGTGTGTGTGTGCAATTGATTTAATCTAGACTACATTTTACTGACAGGTTTTGGTAGGCCTAAGGTGAACCTGTAGGAGGTCACTCACCCGGATAATTACTTCCATAGAGGACCAGCGTGACGAGATATTTCGGGGCAGGTTTGGAGGTAAAGGAGGTCACTCTACTTGTGGTTGTCCGTGTGCTGTATATAGGACAATATCTTAATTTATATTTAGATTCGTAAAAGTGTATACTTCTCTATTGGACCAATGGGAATTTTGTTACTTTCAATTTACTGTAAACATGCCCACTTTGGTCAATAAGACTAACTACGAAGAGAATAGAAGGAGGGAATCACAGTATGTCAGTTCACTCAATTCCCATACACGATGAGTAAATTTGAAACGCAGGGAGTTCCTATACAAGCCTTATGTAACAGTCCAAGATAAAGAAAAGAAGGCGAGCTGCTGACTGAGAGGCACTTAGAGAAATAAGACGAATAGAGAGCTAGCATATAAGTACTAAACTTTGTCTTGAAAAGCGATAGCGTAACTCCAAGTGGCTGGGCAAGGCATTATAAGGTAGAGTGGTGAGTTGATTCTACTGAGACGAGAGCGAGGGATGTATAGATATGTGAGAGTAGCAGATGAGTGGAATTAACTCATCGATCAGGTTGTCAGACAAATTGATGAATGGGGATTGATAAGAACACTGCAATATAAGAAAAGAAAAACATGGAAAAGCTTATGAAGTCACAAGTTGGCTCTTCTATGAGTAAAATATCTTTTCTTACAGATGGAAATAGAAAAATACATAATATAAACAGCGACTAGCAAGTGTCAATCTGATGGCTTCCTTAATTTCATTTTGTTTTTATTTTTTTCGTGTGTGAAAATCTGTTGGAAGAGTAGGATGTGTTTGTCTGTTCGCCGTGGTGTGCAGTACCCAAGGGTATAGAGGCATGTACGGAAACACCAGGTACATTGTAGATCCTTAATGCTAAAGTACTGAGCTAAAGGGAGTAGCAGCGTGGATGATTCTTGTGAGTGGTGTGGCCTGGCTGGGAAGCTTGAGTTGCCAGCTAACAATAAAGTAGCTACATGAATACTTTATGCATATCCCACAGGATGGAAACATGAGAAGGCTAAAGGTTGTATGGGCGAAGGTGAAAAGGACAGGAATCCTTATATTAAACGGAATAAAGAATACAAGTAGATCATATTATCTGGGAAATAATTTATTACCTACAAAGAATAAATAAATGGCAATAAATAACATAACTCCGCCAGCGGAGAGCTTAGTCCTTATAATATAAATAACTGCAACTAATACTCTAAACTTATAAAGAGCAATGTAATGATTAACCTAAAAGGAAAATAATAACTAATAACTTCAACCCAAATTAGCTTAAAGGAGACAAGAGGGAGAAGAAGAATGAGCCCAAAAATTTTAGACAAGAAGTTTTAAGAATCGAAAAAAATCGATAACTTTAATTTTCTCGCAATTCAAGAAAAAAGGAAGCTGAACAAGTTACCGGCGAAGCTTCGACCAAAGTGAACCTGAAGCGTGTTGGATTGAAAGGAACATGATTCACCAGGAGGAAGGAGGCCAGGGAAGCGGCGGGGGAGGGGGGCTGGGAGGTGAAGGGAAAGAGAAGGAAGGCTGAAGTGGAAGGAAGAAGATGACGGGGAAGAAGAAAAGGAAGAGGAAAAGAAAGAAAAAAAGGAAGAAAATAAACAAACAGACAGATAAGGGTAGAGATGAGATGAAAGTACTTAGATCCTTCACAGGGCAGCGGAGTCTAAAAACATATTAATGGCTGCAGATCTGTGAGAAAAATATGGACAGCGAAACTGGAATATTGGGAAGATTATGCATCATTATTCACAGTTGCCTCGGGTAAGGATGTTATAAGGTCAAGTGAACTTTTTTTTTCTTTATAAAAGGAACTGTAATTAACCTGTGAACTAATGAACGGCTTGAAAATACTGATTCTGATTCAAATGATAAGGAAATAAGAAAGCCAGAAATGAATTTAAATAACAGATTTCTTCGTAACAAGAGTAATGGGCAAAAATGAGAAGGGGTAAGTGTTCAGTACTGCAATATGGTTCAAAGCGTTATCCAGAATATGGCACCATTAGTTTAGGAGGCAACTGTCCATCATGCATCTGTTGAGAGTGCGTTCCGTCAAAGAATAGTAAGAGGGGATGATAGTTCCTGGATAATAGTCCCTGAGCTCCTTTGGTCAGCGTCATCCGTTAGTCTTAGTCACTCTGTCGTGGCGTCATTCAGTTAAGGACACCAGGAATGGCATAAAGCGACCAGGCATCGGCCTAGAACACTTCAAACTTAATACAAATGGCAGTTTCTGAGTTACTATGGCGGAGTTTCTTGGTGATATAAGATCCTGTAATGTAAAGGTAGGAGCTCAAGGTGAAGGGATGATAGAGAAAGGAAGAGTATCCATGGCGGTATCCCTTGACACTCCCTGGGACGCGGGTAGCGTCAGGGGGCGGGGGACTGAGATCGTCAGGGGTTGTGGAGAGAGGGACGACTTGTGGTGAGGTTAGATAAGTGTGTTTGGAAGGCGCGTGCTCGGCTTTCCTCGCTATTGAAGCATCCACACACAGGATCAGAGGATTCCTTATTGGGGCACCTTTTTAGTGGAAGGATTAAGGGTGATGTGTGGATGGGAGGATGGGTGTGTGGCTTAGTGTCACTCGTCCGTCGTCAGTCATAGTATCGTTGTCACAAGTCGTGGTCCAGTAGCCATTGAGCAGCTGCACTGTGGACCAATCAGAAGTCTTCAGATGAAGTGATGAGTCGTCCCTCTGGTGTTTCCTCGTGTCAGTCAGGGCGTCTGTGTCTTGAAGTCGTATCTACATAATGTATATTGACCAGAATGTACTTAGGATGTCTCGGGTTGCTACACTCGAGACAGTGGGCATCACCCGCGCCGCGCCCTTGGGCTCGACGAGGATTAGCATGAAGGTTTGGTCAGCGTCAGAGTGGATCTGGGGGAAGCTCTCCAGTCTTCCAGCGTCAGTCCTGAGTCGTCATTCTGTCGTGCCGCGGGAACAGGTTTTGTGCGCTTACCTCTTTAAGAAACGTCTCCATTAGCTTCAATATCCTGAAATGAGTTGACAGTCTTCCTCCGTGTTGCCTCGAGTGGATCGCAGCACTCTATCGCTGCTCCATCTTACTTCTCACTCTCCGTCTCCATTTCACCATACTTCTCGATGGCGTCAAAGACCATCTGGGTGAACACCTGGAACGTGGAAGGTGACTCCATGCCTCTTCCCTCCTCTGTGGACCTCCTGTGGTAGCCGGAGTCATAGGACTGATAGGTGGAGTGTCCCGCAGGGTAGGCGGCGTAGTGGTACACGTCCCCGGTGCCAGTGTCCCCGTAGGAGGTGAGTTTCTTCACGTGCACTGCGAACACGGGGAGAACTTGTTACAGCAAGAAGACAAATTGATTACTCCTCCATATGACAAGCTCTATTACGAAAGAGATAACTCGCGGAAGGAAAACGACAGGTAAAGAAGCATCACTAATCAAGAAAAATGTAGAAGTGAGTTCCCACAAGCCCGATATTTCATGTCATAAGCAAGACACACACGCAGACCGCAATCATTCAAGGTAGGACTCACTGAGGAGGATGCCGACGATGACCAGGATGGCGATGTTCACGCCGAGGATGGGCAGAGCGAACATGCCGAAGGACAGACCGCTTCCCTTGGAGAGAAGGGAGCTGGCCATTGTGGTCATTCCCATAAGTGAAGACAAGTCAATGCTATCGACGGTAGTGGTTAACCCATGGGTGCCATACCCGCTGGTGCCGTGGGTGGTGTGGCTGTCGACGCTGTACCCTGTCACTTTGCCGCAGGTGGCGCACAGGCGACCTTCGGCAGCGCCTTCCTCAGGTTCAGCAGTGATCTGCTTAAGATATAGAGTTGGTTCACTCCTTTCATCTTTGCCATCCATTGTTCCTACAAGTTTTGCCTTGATATTTACTCTTCAATAATATTCTGAACCTGTTCTGGACTCCACTAAAGCTTTACAAAGTAATAGTGTATAGTGTTTAGTATAACTTCATAAGATAATACTGACAGGAAGCAGAAATTAAGTAATTTGAATTTTTTGTTAGATAAAACGCTCTAGTGTTAATCAAATAAAGTAACAAGTGTCTTTATTGTCAAAACCGGCTCAAGAATCAATACACTGACAGGTAATCTTAGAGGAGATCTGGCCAGAAGATACAAAAGTTGGAAAAAAAGTTCCACTGAAGTGTTAGACTATAAAAAGATATATTCCAAAAGATTATAAGAGATTGGATTGAAAGTGAAAAAGACGATGAAGAAGTGAAACGAAAAGGCGAGAAATAAGTACCTTGAAATCCCTCTCTAGAAAGGATCCATTCTTAAGAACAATTAGAATACAGGAGACAGTAAAACAATAGACGAGACAGACGAACCTCATTGCCAGTGTCGACGCCTTGGTCAGCCCAGGAGGAGCCTATGAGCAGCGCGGAAGAGAGGCACAGCAGCAGCGGCAGCCAAGACATCTGGAATGCGACACGTGTTAGCAGCTTCAAAGAGAACCGGTTGTTTTCCTGTTAGATTTTTTTTCACTCCTGGCGTGTGTTCGTATATGTCTTAACGAAGCGTGGTATTGTATCTTCCTTGGGTAGGCAAGGATTTACTTTAAAGCAGTTCTTGTTTAGAGAGAAAGAGAGAGAGAGAGATTTTAATAAACACATCATAATTCCAATAGAAAAAAAAAATTAAGAGATGAAAGAAAATCAGTTATAGAAGAAGGGAGGACATAACAGGTGACTTGAAGAGGACATTGAAGACTTGAAAGGACCAAAGGGGAGTGACTGAGATAAAGATAACCAAAGAGAGGATCTGTGTAGAGCTGAAGGATATTCAGATTATAACATAAAAAGCAAAATGTGGAGAAAATATAGTAAGGAATAAAAACAAGGAGATATTTCTTTGTGATGGAATGAAAAGAAAACAGGCAAGTGACAAGAGATAGCTACCTTTATCAGTATGCTTTACAAATTACACTTCAAGAAGAGTAGTGATTTTCTAGACGAGAGATGAATGAGCCTGAATGAAGGAGGAGGGGAGGACGTGAGATAAGGAAATGAAACACAGGGAGAGAGGGAGGAAGAGACAGAGATAACGCCATTGTTAAGAAGACAATTGAATATGTGTAGAGAGATAAGACGATATCACCACGTACTATTGTGCAAAAGGGAGATTTCAAGCAAGGAAGAGGGAGAAGGAGAGAACAAAAAGACAAGTGATCAGATTAGAGTGAGAGCAAAGTGCGTGCAAGGAGGAGGGGGGAGGAAAGGAGGCGGATGGGTGACTAGGCTATTGTGGACACATCACGAAATACTCCTCCTCCTTTTCCTCCTCTTCCTCCATCATTAGATTCTTGCACTATGCTGTTTTCTCTAATGCCAGTTATTAGTAGATAGTAGTAAAATTATGAAACCTGGCAAGAATATGTTTTAAAATCCTTGCTAATTCTTTTTTATTCCTCTCCTCCTCCAGCGTCTCACTTCATCAACAATCCTTAAGATACGTAACTAAGCAATGACCCATGGATGTCTGTTAATTCTCGTCTGAAATTGTTAGTCTTTTTATGTTCCTTTTATGATTCTTTTTCTTTACTTTCCACGGCTTTTTTTTTCTTTCTCTCTCTCTCTTTCTCTCTCTCCCGGACATAAGAAACCGGTCAGACACACACCACTCCATCTGACGTGCCACTCGTTTATCGCTGCCGACTTTCAGAAAAAAAAAGTAAAAATAAAAGTCATTACTTCCCTCACCAGTCACGTCCTATAGAGAAAAAAAGGCCGTGTGATTTTTTTTTCAATGGTTTTATTTCCATTATATATATAAAAAAAGTCTCTTCTCTCTAGGGGTGATTTGAATTTCATATGCTTCGTATGTATGCTGTGATGTTCTTTAAAACACACACACACACACACACACACACACACACAGAGAGAGAGAGAGAGAGAGAGAGAGAGAGAGAGAGAGAGAGAGAGAGAGAGAGAGAGAGAGAGAGAATGGGGGGGAGGGAGTCCTATCACCAACGCCGGCCCACTAATCGCCTACCAACAAGTTTCCTAAGTGTACTGGTATCTGAGGCGTAATCTGCACTGACACTCGAGACAGATGAACCCGCGGCACAAAGACAAATGCCACACTACCGAGCGTCTGGGAGTCACCGGCCGACATCCCAGACAATATTGTGTCCTGCCCTTAACGTCACCTCCTAAATCATTGCACCAGTAGTCGCGTAAAATATATTGTTGTCCATTAGTAAACTGGGAAGCGATTACGAGGCTATTTTGACGGGTATTTCTATTGTCAGTATTCTTTGCCCTCTCGCCATCACTATTTTCCAAAGGTTCCAGCTGAGGATACTCATGTTTTTAAGGGTGTTTTTTTTATGATTTTGGTGATAGATTCGCATATTTTTTGTTTTTATAAGGAAGAAATGTCTTGAAAACCCGGCTATGCGTTTCTGTGATTTTGAAAAATTGTGGTGAGAGAACAAAGTGTTTTATACAGCCACAGAAACTCATGTGAGGGATTAAAATAGTAAAGATTCTGGCCATTAATCTTCTGACCTCCATAGATCCCCCTCCTAATGTCAAGAAAATCGTCTAATCATACATAAAACTCGTGGTAAAAATGTCCCAGTACTGAAGGGCTTAAGAAAACAAACCTATGTCCACACCTTCACTGGCTGGCCGGCCCGGGAGTGAGTGTAAATCTCCATCATGACTTTTACGTAAATCTTAACAACATTCCACCGCCTCTGTCTGCCTTGTAAGGTCTTGGCACGAGGCCGCGATGCTCACAGGAGTCAGGAAATCTAGTCAAGTTTCTCATCAACAAATTGCAACTAAACTTTCAACACTCTTAGATGACTTTGTTATTTAGTGTTTGTCTTCTTCTTCTTCTTCTTCTTCTTCTTCTCATCCTGTGTCAGTATTGTTTTTAGTTATTATTTACTTGGGTTAGGATCTTTCATTATGTTCAGCAATCTCATGTCAAATATATTGTTCTTCTATTTTTCTCTTCCTTCTTGAAGATGAAATTGTTGACTAGCATTTTATTTTTCTTTATCTGATGCAGCACTGGTGTTGTTTTTTCCCTTGCGTTAAGATTGTAATTATATTCTTCTTACACACGTTTTTTTCCATCTTTCTTGTTGCTTTTTCTTGCTTAATTTGCATTTTTTCTTACTGCAAAGTACTTTCTCCAGGTGCTAGTTTTTCTTTCGCAGATGTTGTTGTTTTTTGTCTTTTAAGTTTGTGCGCGTTTTTTCCGCCATTACTTTTTTGGGGATGTTGATTATAGTGTTGTCAGACCGGGTAGGCATAACAAGTTTTCCTTCTTCTTCTTCTTCTTCTTCTTCTTCTTCTTCTTCTTCTTCTTCTTCTTCTTCTTCTTCTTCTTCTTCTTCTTCTTCTTCTTCTTCTTCTTCTTCTTCTTCTTTTCTTTATTTTTGCCATCGCTGTTATTGCTGTTGTTATAGTCTTCATCTTCATCATCTTCTTTTATTTTACCATCCAAATCCTTCCTTTATCTTCTATCTTTTTTTTTCGGAACAATTCTTATTAAACTAACCATGTGGCCTTGCAATCTTTTATTGCCGTCAGAGTTCCTTCTCCCACTTTCTTTCCTGTAATGCCTTTCCTCATTGCCTTCTGAAGAGCACCATTAGTAATTCAGACACTTACCGCAACGACAAATACGGAAATACAAAGTAGACATGAACCTCCCCGTAAAAAAAATGAAGTAATCTAAGTTTTTTTATGAACCATTTGACTTCATTTCATGTGAACAGATGACGGAATAAAAAGCTCTGAAGGAAGCAATAAGGAAACTCATTATGATGAAACAGGTTCCAGTGAGTGTGAGGTAATGTTTTTTGATGATGTGGTGATGATGATGGTTGTGGTGGTGGGAGTGACGGTGTTGGTAATGAGAGAGAGAGAGAGAGAGAGAGAGAGAGAGAGAGAGAGAGAGAGAGAGAGAGAGAGAGAGAGAGAGAGAGAGAGAGAGAGAGAGAGTGTGTGTGTGTGTGTGTGTGTGTGTGTATATATATATATAAAATTGTGCTTCAATTATCATTATGAAGGAGAATAATGACGAAGATGGAGCAAAGAAGGAAGAAAAAGAGAGACTTAAACTTATTAAGAGTCACTTCGCGTAACTAGACAAGTGAGAGATTCTTAACACGTAAGAGATGGCAGGAAGAATAGCCTGCACGAGAGAGATCAGGATGAAGCACAGGCTGATAAGTGAGCACAGATGCTTACTTGACCTGCATGGGCTTTATAATCTGTTCACGTCACTTCCCCTCGACTCTTAATAACCAATGACTCTTTTCTCTCTCCTCTTGTTATCAATTTTCCTTGTAACTCTTTCATCCCTTGACAGTGTGAGAACATAATTTAAAGTAATGGAAGATGCACGAAGCTGTTAAACCTACACGTGTCAATCTACGTAAGACATCTGATTTTCTTCTTTAGTTTTCCTGCTCAGCTTTCCTCATGAATTTTTATCCTCCATTGTCTTTACCAATATTACTTCTACTACTAAAGCGTTTGTCAAGAATTGTATATTTTCTTGCGTCAGTGACAGAATAAACTCCCTTACCTCATGAATAAGGTCAGTATAATTTCTTGCGTTTCTAACCTTTCTTGTCTATCCTTGAAAAAAAAGGAGAGATTTGTATTGATGTTTAAAGAATTATATAAAAAGTAAATTGTCTTTGATGATTCAAGTAAAGTAGGAAGTCAGTCAGAGGGTCGCAAAATATCAGTGTGGACGTTAATGTGACATAACCGTCTATCATTATTAGGAATTAAGTGGAACATTGTCTAAGATGATTGGAGTGAGACAGAGAAGATCTAATTAGCAACCAAAGAATTGCTTAACCCGTGCTGATCAACAACGGTGACTCAAAAGAAGGACATTATTGGCAATCAAAGAGTTAATAAAGCAGTGAGTGGCGAGAACCGATATTAAGAGAGAGAGAGAGAGAGAGAGAGAGAGAGAGAGAGAGAGAGAGAGAGAGGAGAGGGGGGCGGGTGAAGTCAGTGCACGAGGAGGTAGAGACGGTGTCTGGCCAATGCATTCAAGCAACGGACACCAGAATCATATTATGTCAGCAGATTTTACAGGTTGCCTCGCCCTTATAGAGACTCGCTTGGAGAGAGAGAGAGAGAGAGAGAGAGAGAGAGAGAGAGAGAGAGAGAGAGAGAGAGAGAGAGAGAGAGAG
>CM035197.1:5105531-5116227 GCA_020233015.1 Callinectes sapidus
GAGAGGAAAATGTTGAATGAAGTATGAACAAAAAGTGTGGAAAATTACAGGAAAGTGTGCCTCGTAATTCACTGAGCATGCTTTGGTGTGCTGTAGGTGTGATATGCCCTAATTACACACACACACACACACACACACACACACACACACACACACACACACACACACACACACACACTCCATTAAGTAATTCTCTTATTTTCTCTTCCTCTGTCACGTTTTGGCATTATTACACCTCGACGCATTTACTATTCCTTCTCTTAGTAACTCTTTCACTATGATGTACAACACAAAACAGTCCTAAACTACTAAAATTTTCACAAACATGAACAAGAAAAATAGAAGAGGTGATTAAAAAAGTATATTCAACAGTTTTTAGCAGGTAGAATACTCTGAAACGACTGTAAGTTAGGAAAAAAAATCTCTGGGATGATTTGTTAACACGGAAGGCTTTGTTAGGTGAGGATGGATAGTGTTAAATTAAGTCAGGTGAAGTTAGGTTAGGTTTGGTTACGTCATCATCACCTATTTCCCTCCCAGCCAGAAACCTTTCATCAGAGGGTCTCGTTTGGTAATTATTCCCGCGGTGAGGATAATCTCTCATCTCCTTGATTAAAGTAATTTGGAGGAAGCTTTTTTGTATGTAAGAAGGACAGGAAGCTTTTTTGTATGTAAGAAGGACAGGAAATTTTTTGTGTGTGTGTGTATGTAAGGACAGTGGCAAGAGCAACAAAGAGAGCGAAAAGGATCCATTGGGGCTTTTTTTTATAAGTATTAAATATTCTTATAAGTATTAACAGAGGTTTTTTTATAAATATATTAATTTTTCTTAGACAAATTTCGTCTTTGGATTTATCTTAACTTTCTGAAAGTGATTTATTTTAACCATTATCTCACATTTTATTTATTTATTCCTTTATTTGGGTTGTGAGTCGTTCATTTAGTCATTTGGTTAGTCGTTGAATGGTCTCGTCAAACAGTCAGTCAGTTAATCAGTTAGTCAGTCAATCATTTCATCCATCAATCTACAAATCAGTCAATCGGTCAGTATGTCAATCAGTCAGGCGGTAAGAAAGTTAGTCAATAAGGCGGTTATTAATTCACTCAGTCAATCAGCCAGACATTTTATTAATCAATCATACAATCAAACATTCAGCCACTCCCTCCCAGGCCACACACACACACACTCACACACACACACACACACACACACACACACACACACACACACACACACACACACACACACACACACACAGGGACGGGAAGTGAAAACCAGCGCTCCTGTACCTGGGTTTGCAAGCTCTAATGGACGGATGCATAGCTTATTCTATTGTTATTACTCTGGGATTGTATTGCAGTAATGAAATGGTCCGGCCACTTCGTTATGCGTCGGTCTGGTTCACCCCTTTAATAAGTCACATTTCCAGGGTTCTTTTCTCCCTTTTTCTTCATTTCCCACCCTTCCCGCCCGCAGTGACCTGACCTGACCTGACCTGCAGTGTGGCGCGTACAATACACAAGGTCACTGGTTAATGACACACTGGTATAGTACTTTGGGTGGTAAATATTTCTCAACTTCACGTTTCAGGTTACAAAAAAAAGGACGTTTCCTTGCCACAAATAGGAGGAAATGTGGATTTACCGTTCAGTGTGACAGTTTTTTCCTCTTTCTGCCTTGATATACTGCAGCGGCGGCTCTCCTCCTCCTCCTCCTCCTCCTCCTCCTCCCTCCTCGCCGCCTTCATATCTCCTGCACCGCCCTGCCTGCCACGAGCGGCTCCTCCCCTTCCCCTCCTCTCCGTAAATTCTGTCTCACTGGTCCGCGGCATCGCTCGCAATCACTCCCCTTGTCGCGTCCTTCCTGCTCCCCGTCTCCCTCTCACCTGACCCGCTGCGCCGCCCTCCAGCAGCCGCCCCGCCGCCCCAACGCCCCGCCGCCTGCCTCGCCCCGTGATAAATGAGACAGCTCGGATCCGGAACGTAACATACCCGGCGTTTGTCACTATCTTGGGCGCCGAGGTAAAACTTATCTTACCCAGGGCGATAAGGGAGAGGTGAGGGGGAGGGGGGGGAGTGGCAGGGGAGTCACTCAGAAGGACGGGAAGACTGGCCAGGTGAACGCGTGACACAGCTCAGGTTTCTTTCCTCGGGTGTCCTTTGGGTGTTTCTACAAGTGTTCCTCTTCTCCTCGACACTGTCCTTTCTTCACTCTTCAGCGGCGGCGTGAAAGGATCGAATACCTTCCTCTCAAGGGCCATTGTGAGGCTGAACGTGCCCCGCCAAACAGCCACACACCCGAGCCTCAGTCTGCCGCCCCTTCCCGCCGTACTGACTGTCTGCGTCGCGGTAGTATTCTCCTCGCGGCCAAGTGCGTTCCTTGCCATTTCCAGATCGTGCCCTCTTCCCTTTATCCAAACGTACTCCAATATTACTACTACATGACCCCGTGATCTCCACATAACCCCATACCTGAGAGCCCCGCCGCCACCCTCTCCACGCCGAAAAAGCCAGCCTCGTGTGGTCCCTGGAGGCGGCGTCTCAGCCTTCCTCCTCAGGGGCATTAACAGGAGTTCTTGCAAGATGAGATCTCTTCCTTGAAAGGCCGTAACATTGATTTTCGTTTCGGTCTACGTACTAAGTAATTCCGTAAGGCTGTGGCGGCAACGGCGGCGGAGGCAGACCACCACTACCTCCGCTACCTTCACTTCATATCCTTAATGTGGGGAAGAGCCTGTAGCTACGGCCAGGTTGCGATGGGAAGGGCAGCCTCATCCCCCGAAGCCTCAACCATACTTCAGGCTTTGTGTGGGAGTTATGCTGCCCTTTAGCGGCCGCCCTGCGCGTTACCCTGAGCCCAGTGCATGTCACGGAACCGCCTTGTCTGCGCACACCCATTTACACACACATGCGCGCGCTGATTCCGGTGATGTATGTATGTATCTGTGCTTCTCGTAGTGAGTGTAATGCAATGGTGTACTTCTAAGACTGTAATTGTGTTTTTTTCTTAATTCTGTGATTGTAAAGGTCGCTGTTTCCTTGTTTGCTTGTGGTTATTCATTGTGTAATTGTTTGGTGGAAAGTTTCTCTTGTTTGGTTGTGATGTTGTTACTTATTATGTTTGCTGCAAGTGGTTTAGTTATAGGATTGAAATGGTCGTTCTTCTCTCGTTTGTGGTCGATTTTTGAGGGTGTCTATGTACATTCCCTGTTGCTTCACGCGTTATCCTTTACCAGTTGAGCGCAGGTCGTCCCTTCCTAATCCCCATCTAAGCTTCCCCACAGTGGTAGCACCAACCCTTTCTTCCTATCTCCCTTTCTTTTAAACTGCCATAATCCTAACTCTCATATTTTACACGTACGGGAGAAAAAAGGAAGGAAATGGATGTGTTCTCTCTCTCTCTCTCTCTCTCTCTCTCTCTCTCTCTCTCTCTCTCTCTCTCTCTCTCGCTCTCGCTTTCGGTATTATAATGTGTTTTTATTTTAGCTTTCCTTTCTGAACACTACACTTGACGGAACACCTGACGTTAAGCTGCTAATTAAGAGGGAACGTGTTATAATGGTGGTCATTTCACTCCTTCACATTTATTCACACACCTCTTTGTCCCCTCGACTAAGTGGCTGCTAAGTGGAATCCTTCGTCTTGAAGAGTTTTAGTCGACACAGCAAGAGCAAACTGGTGGAATTTTGCTGCTTTATCCTTGGTTTTATTCTATTGTTATTTGTATTGTCTACTGTTAGAATATATGATTTCTTTTTCCATTTCCACTTCTTTTTTTTATGTCTAGAGTGTTGGAGTATTTGGATTTCTTCTTTAATTTATTTTTAGAGTATTAGAAAAACTAGAACTTTTATTTCATTTATTTTTTTTGCAGATGTATTCAGTGTTTTCCCTCTCTGGTGAAAGTATTTTCATTATATTTGACGGTAACTGGCATTGCATCCTCTTTAAATAGAGTTATGTTCCATTGTGAGAATCGTCACTGATAAATGAATGACCATAAAAGACTAGAGAATAAGAGAAAACTATTTTGTCAAGTGCTTATTGTTATTATTGTTCAATGTTTGTTTGTTTTCATTGAGAATTATTATTAATCCCTCTTTAAATGGAAAGTTATGTCATATTTGGAAAGTTGAGGAAAGCAAGAAAACAACAAGAATGCTATAAAACAAGGGAAAAATATATCGTTAAGTGTACCTTCAGGATTTGTATTGCACTTTCTGTGGAAGTCAGCCATGGAAGCTAAGAAAAGCCAGGAAAATGACTAAGAAAGCTTAGAAAAATACAGAAGAGATATTCTGGAAAGTGTAAGTTACGGCGTCTCTTGTCTTAAGTAAACCTGGATGAGCAACAAAGCGAACCTTTTGTTGTCACTCTCTTGAGAAATGAAAGTCAAGGGTCGAGTGAAAGGAGCGGAAAAAAAGAAGTATGATTTCAGAGGGATGAAGCAAAGATGAGACTGTTCCCGAAAGAAAACGAAACGCGGGACGTCATATCATCATTGTTTGAACTCTTTTATTGTAGACGTCAGTGGCAATTAATAATTAACAGCGTCCTTTTGTAGCAGAGAGAGCCCTGAGTGAGGTACGAGAGGCGCTCCCCGTATACGCTTCATTACGCAATCCTGAGACTCGTCCAAGCAACAGTTCCTTAATTAACTATACAGCCACTGACGCAGGGAAGACTTTGGCGTTTATAGCGTCTCTGGGAGTCCCCGAGTCTGTCCTGAACAAGACCCGCATCCCTGTGACCCACAACAAGGGCGGAACATTTTCAAGATTACTTCTGTGCAAGGTACGGTGCTCTCTCTACAATGAGACGCCGCGCCATTGTGGGGAGGCGAGGGAGGAGGTGGCCCGGTCCCTGTCTGCTTGCCGGGGTGTTAACGCTGCCCTCATTCTGCGAGTCTGCTTTGCGCCGCGCCCCGTGAGGCATCTTGTAGCCGTTCAAAAGCTTCTACGTAATAAGTAAGCGTTTGTCGACTTAGAGTATATCCTCCTTTTCTTGCCGTGCTGTGCCCCCGCGGCTGACATGAGGCGGGCTGGGATTACAGGAGTGCTTTTTGTTCCTCCTCCTCCTCCTCCTCCTCCTCCTCTTTCTCTTCCTCTTTCTTCCCTCCTCCTCCTCCTCCTCCATTTGTTTGTTGAAAAAAGAGGCAGCGTGTTGCTTTTTCTTGCCTTCTTTCTGTGTGTCTTGAATGAAAGTCATAAATCATGCAAGGCGTCGGTGGGTTGTTCCGGGCCGGTGTTTAAGAAGTGTCTCTCCGCCGCAGTGTGTGAGTGTGTGTGTGTGTGTGTCCTGGGAAGCTCCATTCGGGCGGCGGGGATTGCTATTGGGCTGGGATGGCTTATGTATGACTTCCTCTATGGTTGATGCTTTATGTATGTATGTATGTATGTATGTATTTTTGTATGTATGTATGTATGTATGTAACTCTCTCTCTCTCTCTCTCTCTCTCTCTCTCTCTCTCTCTCTCTCTCTCTCTCTCTCTCTCTCTCTCTCTCTCTCTCTCTCTCTCTCCTTCTTCCCTTTCCCCTTCTCAAAACATTTTACTCCTTGATGCCTTCTCAGCTAATTACATTTTTCTACGCTCCACATTTTTTCCTCTCATCGCGCCCGCCTTGTCTTGCTCTCAAGTTGTTCCTCTTAATATATCAGTTTGGGTAGGAAAGCGGAAACCTTCAACCAACAATCCCCTCTCTTCCTCTCCCTCTCCCTCTCCCTCTCCCTCTCCCTCTTCTGGTTCAATCTCTCATATTTGTGAACCACTGATAATGAAAGTCATGAGCGAGAATGAAGGAAGATGAGTTCATATTTGCTTCGGTCGAAAATATAATTCTCTCCCTTGCTAAGTAGCCGTAATGGCGGGGTATAAAGAAGGGGATGTTTGCCAGCCAGGCGACGTTAATAATACTTCACTTATATTCCTCGTCTCCAAATGCAGATTGAGTCGCTGGCAATACGGTTTCTGGATATATCGTTCCTCTTTTCCAGTCATAATACCGTATTCTTTCTCCCCCTCACTGTTATTTACTCTGGAGGTGAAAATACGAAAGGAATGGGGCAGTAAATTAAGCGAGGGACAGTGAAAGTGCGTGATTATTTTCCAAAACGTAATTATCATATTCATTAGGTGATTGAACAGTGCGCAAAAATGTGGTGAGGAATGTTATTTTGAGGTGCGGAGGGAGGAAGAAAGCGAGGATAGTGAGGGAAAGCGGCTCAGGTGTGAAGGAGAAGAGAAGCAGTGAGAGGCAGGTACAGTGAGGAAGAAGAGGAAGGAATATCTGCGGAGCGTTTTATGGAGAACATAAGAGAACATAAACGATAGGATGAAGAGCGGCAGAAGTGTGCGTTAATTAAGAGGGATGAAGAGTGTAATTAAGAGGCAGCAAGCGTGAAACTTTTCTCTGATGAAAGATTAAGAGCATTATCCTCTGTTTGTTTGAGGAATCGCCTCGGCATCGACCAACTTTTATCATGGCAAGAAAGTGGAGGAAAAATTTTTAAAGGCTTTTCAAAATTTCTCTCGTGAGTTATTGTATAAATCATGAGTCTCTTTGCCTGGGTAAATAGGCGATCAGTCAATGCATAATGAATAACAATGGAGTGTGTTAGAGGGAGAGGGAGGCGCGCAGACAGGGATTTATGGAGTGGGATTAGCGGTGTAAAATTGACCCTCTACGGACCGCTTAGAAAATTATCTACACACACACACACACACACACACACACACACACACACACACACACACACACACACACACACACACACACACACACACACACACCATAAGTACTCGATGAAGAAAATGATACTGTTCTTTTGTTGATTGTGATAAAAACTAGGTTCTGTAATGTATTATGTATTACTAAGCTCGTATTGGCTCTTTTATCGAGTATGATCATGGTAGACGTAAAGAATATATTAATACACCAGTGTGCTGTCCACTATGAATCAGAATATAAAGGACTTCACTTCATTTGCTTTATTGTTTTAGAAATGTGGTTAATGCTCTTCCATATTTTATGAAGTTATCTTAATTATGTTGCTCTGGTTGGACGGAATGGAAATTAGAATAAAAACAGCATTTAATATTTTCTAGTATTTAGTAACTATCCAATGTACCCAACGTAGCACTGATATATAAGCAGTGAGACTCAAGCCCAAGTCTTCATCACCATCACCACCACTAACATCATCATTGATCCTGGTGGAAAAAAAGGTCAAAAAATTCCACGTAGCATTTGACTTATGGCAGCAGAGGACGGGCAACTAAATGGGACTTTTTTTTTCGTTTTATATTTCTTTTGGTCAACTTTTCGCTCTTACATTATAAAGTCGTTTGTTGCAAGCCACTCCGACAACACATCTTGACTCGTGTGATATTTTTATTTAGTTTCTAGTCTGCAATTCCTACATCCGTTTTCAAATTTACCGTCTTCCATCTGGCATTATAGGCACTTTTAACATTAGGTCATTGTACGTAGACTGTAAGAATATCTAGGGACTCGCGGTTAAAGAGAATTACAAAACAATAAGGGTAGCAGGATATTTCATTCTGTCACCAATTCTCTCTCTCTCTCTCTCTCTCTCTCTCTCTCTCTCTCTCTCTCTCTCTCTCTCTCTCTCTCTCTCTCTCTCTCTCTCTCTCTCTCTCTCTCTCTCTCTCTGTTACAGTATAATGAGGTAAATGTTCCTGATTCAAAGATCCCTCACTTTCTCAGGTTGTTACAGGGAATTGCATCTAGGAATAATGTGATTTAAATGTTTAAAAATTTTTAACTTCAATAAGAGCTTTGTTGGGTTCGTCAAGAGTACGTTTTTGTTATTATTTTTTTTACTTTACTGAAGCATGGAAAAATATTCAAACGTGTAGTTTCTGGTACGTCCATAATAACCGTCAACATTTTCAACCTACTCGTGAGATTCATGAGAACAGTACGTCTGGGGAACGCGGTGAAGAGCTGAGAGTTTGGAGAGAGTTAAGTATTTTTTGTGAGCTGCAGTAGAGATTGCACCCAATTATGAGGATGACGGAGAGTGCCCGTCAGGGACGCAGCGGGATTTGGCTGACAAATGACATGGAGAAAAAATCATATCTTTTTCTCCCGTAAGCGTGAAAATATTTCAAATACTTTATGACAAATAGGAATTGGCTAGTCGCGATAGAGAGAGAGAGAGAGAGAGAGAGAGAGAGAGAGAGAGAGAGAGAGAGAGAGAACCACTTCTTTAGGTACGAAAAATAGCCCAATTACCTGAAGGGATCCACAAATAGCATATTCTTTTATAAACAGCCTTGTAATTGCAATGAACCGCCTCCCACCCGTGAACTGCTTAGCTTGCACTCAGGAAAATAAGACTACCATGATTCATTGTTCAAACTAGTGAATGAAGTTCGAAGGGTTTTTCTGTAATGAGAATTAAAATTAGTTCACACCAAGATAAACATTGGTCAATAGTTTCAACACGTGTAACTTCGTCCAAAATGTTCCAATGGAGGACACAGAACAGATAGAAATACACAAACAAACCCATTACTGAGTGACAGATAAAAAGGAAATAATAATGCCAAAAGCAAAAACAGAAAGAACACACTCAAGAATATCTGAGAAAGACGTGAGGTTTGAACCCAGAAATAAAGATAAAGTCAGACGCGAAATACGAAAAATAATAAAAATAGGTAGATTTGATATTAAACGTACACGTGGAAATAGAATCACGTTCTCCACACACAAAATAAGAATAAATAACATCGTAAGTGGGTGACATGATATGAAAAGGTACAAACGTTTTTTCTTCTTTTTTTTATGTAAGAGGGGGAAGCTGGCCAAGGACAACAAATACAATGAAATAAAAAGGCCCACTAGATTAAATAGAACCATCACTAAATCAAATAAAAAGTCCACCAAAATGCAACATTAAAACTTTCGACTGCTGAGATCTTACTAATTGAATAAGATAATCTGGTACAATTTAAGGGAACAATTTCGTAACTCACTACAGAAAACAAAGAGAATTATTGAATACTATAAACTCCTAAACCCTTTACCTTTAATTTTAGTCCATAGAAGTGTAAATAAGAATCGTCACAGTTACTTTTAGTTCAAGAGTTATGGAGTACAAGGGCAGAGACTAACAGACGGACTCATCTTTAGAAGAAAAAAGGAAAAAAAGTGAGGGAGTCCAGCCAATCCTCAGAAAAGTGGTGTTTAAAATGCAGGGAGACATAAGAGGATTTAGGACAGGGATTTAGCTTATCACTCTTTTAAGGTGCATTAGAATCCTAAAGAGGAGATTTTTACAGGACAAAGGAGTATGTTTGGAGACTCTGAGAGAGAGAGAGAGAGAGAGAGAGAGAGAGAGAGAGAGGATGGGTCAGGGTCACCTGGTGTTGTTTTTACCTGTCCGTCACCTGGCGCAACACACACACACACGCACACACACACACACACACACACACACACACACACACACACACACACACACACACAGCCTTCATTCCATTGTAAGTTTGTTTCCTCCTCCTCCACCTCCTCCTCCACCTCTTCCTCCTCCTCCTCCACCTCCTCCTCCTCCTCCTCCTCTTCCTTCCTTTTACCATTCCAACATATTTTCATCTCTTCTGTTTGTTTACTACTACTACTACTACTACTACTACTACTACTACTACTACTACTACTACAACTACTACTACTACTACTACTACTAACAATAATAATAACAAAGAAAACGGTAAAAAAATGAAAGAAAATGGGAAATGAGAAAAAACAGGAACAGAACGAAGGAAAGGATGATAATGTGATGTAAGGAGGAAGAGGAGGAGGAGGAGGAGGAGGAGGAGGAGGAGGAGGAGGAGGAGGAGGAGGAGGAGGAGTGAGTCATTTCAATGGCCACCAACTCTTGGCAAAAATCACACATTCTTCTCTCTCTCTCTCTCTCTCTCTCTCTCTCTCTCTCTCTCTCTCTCTCTCTCTCTCTCTCTCTCTCTCTCTCTCTCTCCTTCTATGCTTCTTTCCCCCCACTTCCTCTTCCTCCTCCTCCTTATCCTCCTCTTCTTCTTCTCCTCCTCCTCCTCCTCCTCCTCCTCCTCCTCCTCCTCCTCTTTCTTCAGCTGATCCTCAAACTTCATTACTTCCTTCGATTTCGCAGGGTCACTCTTCTGCGTCCTTTACTCTGTTTCCGCTCACTTCTCCAGCAGGCAGCCTCTTTGCAAGCTAATTGACATGGTTACCTGTCACTCAGTCCCTGTTTTACATACCATTACTGTTTCCCCCCCTCCCTTCTTCCTCTTCCTTTTCCTCTTCTTTCTTCTTCCGCCCCTGTTACTTGTTATTCTGTGTTTACGTGACCTTTTCCTTCTCAAGCATATTCTTCCTTACATACTATTCCATTGATCTTCTTTCTCTTGTTCCTTCTCTTCTTTTTCCTACTCCTCCTCTTCCTCTTCCTTCAGTATTGGGGTCAAAAGGTCATTCTCCGCCTCCGGCACTCCTACCCACTGACCTTATTTTGCCCGAGGAGGTCCAAAGATGTCTCGCAGAAAGACCCGGCTGAAGGTATTTTTCGGGGAAGGTACTACTGCGGGAGGCATTGAAGGAGGAGGAGGAGGTGGTGTTGGTGTTGGTGGTGGTGGTGACTCGTGTGTGTGTGTGTGTGTGTGTGTGTGTGTGTGTGTATGTATATATATATATAT
>CM035197.1:5176469-5186932 GCA_020233015.1 Callinectes sapidus
GAGAGAGAGAGAGAGAGAGAGAGAGAGAGAGGGAGAGGGAGATAGTCATGTACCTTACGTAAACATTGCTCTAATAAAATGAAGAAATAATACGGATCAAAAGAAAAAATAAGATAAATTTAGTTCCCATTTTACAATATCCCTAACATGATATTCTCTATTTAAATGAAAAAAAGACTATAAGTGTTTTAACTCAATAAACATTCAAGGAAGGAAGGAAGGAAGGAAGGAAGGAAGGAAGGGAGATAGGAAGGAAGGAAAGAAGGCAGGAAAGAAGGAAGGAAGGATAGAAGGAAGGAAGGGAGAAAGGAAGGAAGGAAAGAAGCAAGGATGGATGGCAGGAAAGCTAAGCGGCACCAATTAAGGAAGAATGATCGAAGCAAGAAAGATAAGACCGTACAGCATACAAGCACAGCGCGATAATCATACCCCCTTAACAAGAGAATATATACAAACAAATAAATAAAAGAAAATGTCCCCCACCCCCACCCCCCTCCTCCTTTGATGGACACACGAAGTATTTGCACACTTGAGGGAGCCCTAGACACATCTCATCCCGCCATCACAGCAGGCACAGCTAAATTATAAGCGTATCGAAGTGGGCTGTCCCTCCCCCCTCGCCACAGCCACTGCCACCGCCACGGGCCAACAGCTGCTGCGTGGCTGTGCTAGTGATGGCCTAAGCCTACGTGATCAACGCCTCGCGCACGAAGAGGAGAATGACGTTAAAGAGGAAATAACAGCAAGACTGACGCCATCACCTCAGGAACCACTCTGCCCCGGACCGTCGCCACGCTCCACTCTATTGTGCCTCGCCCCAATTATCCACATACCGGTTGCCCTACTCCGCCCAATCCCGCCCCGCCCCGCCCCGTCCCGCCCGGTTTCGCCCCGCCTCGCCCCGTCCCCCATCGGCTTCCTTCACTTCAGCCCCATCTGGTTTGCCCACACCATCTCAATCAAGGTGTTCTGCTCCACATGGTCTCCTTCACACTCACTCACTCGCTAACTAAATGAGTAAAAGAAATTAATGACAAACTAACCGACACACACACGCGCACGCACACACACACACATACACACACACACACACACACACACACACACACACACACACACACACACACACACACACACACACACACACGATTGGAAAAAAGACCTCTTGTAGAGCCTTTTTTCCTTTTTCTTTTTTTCTTTACTTGCCCATTCTAGGAAGAAAAAAAAAACTATATCAATAAAACAATGGAAAATAAACTCCACTAAAAAGGTGACACGGTATTTATAGCAACACCTACGATGGAATACCAAATAAGGCAAGTCACAGGGACTGGACAAAGAAAGGCAGCGTGAAAAGTTCCTTGACCTGAGGCTGCCTTTTTTGTTTTTTAATATTTTCCCGCTAATATTGATCAGAGCAATAAAAGAAAATGGCGTGTCCTTGCCTGACAATTATTTCACACATACAGTACTTCCTCACTGATGATACTTGTAAGTCATCTCTGCTTATGGCGATAGCGTTCCTCTCTTATCTAATCTCTGAAATTCCTTACTTGTCTCTATATTTCTAACCTCCTATGACTTCACTCTATTTAAAAGGGAGGTTTCAAGACATTTCTCCCTGTCTTTTCGCTAATTCCTTTGGACCTATAAGGGGGCTGGCAAATTAGCAAGATTTTTATTTTACTTTTATTACCTTTGTTGCTCCTAGCCAGCCGTCCCCCTCTTACTTATAAAAATACTCTTTGCATCTCTTGTTCCCCATATGATCTGGGGAAGCTATACGGGAAATGTTACTCGGTGGTTGTAATGCGGCTGTGTTGCGACTTGGGATTACTGATAGATGAATAGGGAAGTAGTGGTTTATATGGAGAGAAACCTATTGGCTTAGTGCACATCTAACACCTCTAGATACGGTCATATATATATTGTGCAATTGTTGGTACAGAACGTGAAGTAATCTATTGTCTTTCATATAATATTTCCTCTCTCTCTCTCTCTCTCTCTCTCTCTCTCTCTCTCTCTCTCTCTCTCTCTCTCTCTCTCTCTGCCCTCCTTCCCTACGTGACTAGAATGTTTGAACTACTCTTTCCCATTTAGTTGTGAGGCACAGTTTTCTTTTTTTTCTCTCTCTCTCTCTCTCTCTCTCTCTCTCTCTCTCTCTCTCTCTCTCTCTCTCTCAATGCATCTGATAGCATCCACCTCCAGTTGATTTCGACACACACACACACACACACACACACACACACACACACACACACACACACACACACACACACGCCTCGCCATACCACTTCTGTCAAAGCCTTTCCTCGCTACATGACACGAAATAAGTACGTAGCAACACCAAGCACTCATTATCTACACTCGCCCTCCAACACTGGGTCAGCATTTAGCAAACTTGTGAAGGCGGATGGATAGATAGAAAGATACATACATACAGAGATACATAGATAAATAGATAGAAGGGCAGATTTATAAGTAGACACATAGGTAGATAGATTGATTAATACACTAATAGATAGTTAGGGTGTGGGCAGATTGATAGATAAGTAGATAGATGGAAAAATAGAGAAAGAGACAGACATAAATAGGTAAATGTTTATCCTTGTCGATATGTACCTCAATATTACAAGGCTCTCTGCGCAAACTCAATCTTTCTATCTCCTTCTTCTACAACATGACACACGGACATGTAGAGTAAAAGTGAAAATCTTATCCCATACAGACATGCTCAGATAATATCCACTGACTTCTCACTATGTTACACTACAACATACTTCAAAGTATGTTTATATGGGAACACAAGTTAGTATATGTACAGTGCCTCTACGGACACATTTAGACAATACCATCAACACTTCCTCACTGTAACCAAACCCAACCTAACATATTCTATACAGACACGCTCAGATAATATCCACCAACTTCTCCTCACTATGTTTATTTATTTTTTTTCATGTAGGAAGGGAGTTAGTCTGGCCAAGGGCGAAATAAAAGATTACCAAAAAAAGCCCTTGAAAAGTCAGATAGAAAATTTGAGAGTTTTCCATTTTTTTCAGTTTTCTTTTGTTTAAGCTACATCATACTACGAAGTCTCTCCATATAGAAACAAATATGTATGTACATGCATGCCGTCGCTGCACTCTGCCTTGAGTATCTATGAGACGTTCTAGTACAAACCAGTGTGAGGAAACCAGGTAAAACAGACAGGTAGGTAAAAAGAAGGTAGGGAGGAGAAGAACGAGCCGGAACAGCGGTAAAGGGGTGAGAGCGTTGAGTCTTGGGAGTGTGGTGACCTTAAGGGAGGTTCTCAGTAATGCATTTTAGTACTATAGCACGCGTGACCTACTGCTCTTCTGCTCCACGAGGCTTTTCAATTCCTTCATGCTTCTCTGCTTTGTTCCGTGTTATAAAAAACGTAGAAAAGCAAGGGAAACTCCTAAAAGAAAACAGGCATACATGTATCAGTAGTCTCTTTATGAAATATTTTTGCATGCATAATTTTCTTTTTTGTAATTTCAGATTGGTTTAATCTTTTTCAGGCGTGATGATGGAACATGTAAATTATGAAACGTCGCATTAAGGATTTACATATCAACTTTGGTCTTCATTTCTATTACAAGGCCGCGCTTTCCATATCTGTGAGGTATCGCATGCTTCTTTGTTTTTCCGCATCCTCCTCATTTATAAATTCATCTAATCTTCTTTCAAAGCTTTGTAACGACTCAGTACTAACAACCTCATTACTCAAATAGATAGAATTTTTCTTTATCACTCTTCGTTCGATTTCTTTATAAACTTACTGATTTTCAACGTATTTCTTCCTTTCCTCTAATGATTACCAACACTGAAATTTATCTTTACATCACCTTTCTTACATCCTCTACACCACTCAGTTCAAGATTCAGAACTCCTTTAACCTAAATACGAAACAAATTCCTAGTGTGGGACGTGTGGGCAGCGGCGTAGACTCTTGAGAAATCAGACATACCACCTCAAGTGAGTCTTACCTACGAGGAAATATAAGAATATAATGTAGGACAGTACAGTAAGACTTACGGCATTTCCTCCTTCAGTCCCTGGGGCAAGAAACGCAAAGGAAGCTCGGCTCATTACAGCAGTGGGAGAGACACGGAAAGGGAGGGACCGGATATAGGTACGTGCATTTCTCTGAGTATTCAGGTTTATTAAAGAAGTATGTATTTGCTGCGTGTGTGTGTGTGTGGAGAGAGAGAGAGAGAGAGAGAGAGAGAGAGAGAGAGAGAGAGAGAGAGAGAGAGAGAGAGAGAATAGTGAGCCAGGGAGGAAAGAGAGAACGTGAGAGGTGAGGAGGAGAGAGAAGCTGAGAGAGAGAGAGAGTGCGTGCGTGCGTGTACATACCTATTTGGAGTTGACACTACCAAATTATCTCTTCATTCTGCGCTTCTTAACTGTTCGCATCCTTATCCACTTATTTTTAGCCCACCGACCAAAATATTTCTTGCTTTTATCTTATTTTATTTCGTATTTTATTCTATATATTTCCTTTTTAGCTTAGTGTCGAGGCAGCGTGGTGTGTCAATTCTGGGTCAGCGTATATTAGAGGCACGCACCAGTAAGAGGAACACCTGGGGAGTGGCTGCAGCGGGCCGCCCAGGTGTTGCTTCTCTTGTCCGCAATACATACCATTCGTCTTGCCAGAGAATACAGGTTGGACAACGCGCCCAGCATGCCAAGGAAGTAAGTAACCGGTATTGCGCTATTGATTTATATGTTCGTCATCTTTTATGCTCCCATCATGCGTAGCGGTTTCTTTTCTCTAGCAGGAATGGAACCTTTTTTTCCTAACTTTCATCAGCTAACTTTGTCCAGCCTTTCAATTCAAATTCACAGGCGATGCAAGCAGTGAAGCGCTACTCAGGAGATACAAACTTTATACTTTCTCTACTGAAACTTTCTTAAGCAAAGTTTCTGTGCCCATCAGTTTACCAAGCAGGGATAACAGGTGAGCATGGGTGAATACATGGAAAAATAAGAAACATAGTAATAGAGCACTGTATATTGGTCTATTGGCTTACAAACTTCTCCATGTTTATGCGTATGTAATTTCAATGATTTTCTTCTCTCAATAAGCATGTGCTGAATCTCGTTTCTCACCAAGCAAGACAATATCACCAGTAAATCAAAAGTTAAAACATGCATTCATTGGTTACTCGTTAATTTTGTGTCCTAGTTCTCTGCGTCATTGTGGCACCACTGTGTATGTTATCAACCTACATACGTGTACTTAATGATGCAGTGTATCTGTGGGCGGCTTAACGCCTTCAGTATTGGGACACATTTTTACCACGAGTTTTGGGTGTGATATGATGATTTTCATTGACATTAGGAAGGGTCTTTGGAGGTTAAAAGGAAAAAAATATATACAAATATATATATATATATAAAACAGTAAAAATAAAGAAATCACTGTAAATCACCGAATATCATAGAAATCCAGAATAAAACACAGAAGAGAATAAATGAGAAAAAAATGCATCCGTGTAAGTATATACGTTAACACCTGATGATGCAAAATAAGCTGAATTAAAAAAGAATAAATAAATAAATAAAAAGCAGGAAAAAAAATAATTGTACAGCACCGATTATCATGGAAAAATATATCTGATTAAATGGTGATATAGAAAAAAAAATCACGAAAGCGAATATATAGTAAAAAATGTATATGTGTAAATATATACGTTTGTACCTTATGTCTTTCTTCTGCCTCTTCATTAGTAAGGCAAGACCAGTAACGCTGCTGGGGTAAGACGGGAAACGTGGTGGTCGTCAGGTTGCCGGGGTGTTGGGGGGAGGGGGGAGGGAAAGACAGTAAGGAAACAAGTTAGTAAGAATGTCATGTCGTGTAATGTTTGCTATCTCTTATTATTTTATCACTATCTTTTTTTTGTCTATCTGCTTTTCTCATTGTGTATTCTTCATCCGTCTGTACTTTGTCATGTATGCTGTTAGTTGTATTTCACTGTGCATTAGTTGGTAGTTTATATTGCTTTTTTTTTTTGTGTGTGTGTGTTCGTCTCTTCTTTTATGTTTTTTTAAAGTTTGAATTATATATATATATATATATATATATATCTTTTATTTCATTCGCTCCACAATGTTTATTTCTTTCCCTTCTTTGTCTTGTGTCAGTCTTTCTTTGCCTTTCAGATTAATTGTTTTTATTCTTTAAGTTTCCCTTTTTTGCCCATTCATTATATATTCTGACCCTAATTTTTCTTACTCATATCAGCTTTGATTTTCTAGTCTTATTTTTTTTCCTTTTATTGTCTATTCTTAAACCGAATAGATTTGTTTGACCTTTCTTTGGAGAAGAAAGAAGAGGAGACGTTTCGCGGACGGAAGAATTGGATCGAGGTCTTTATTAGGTCAAGGAGGCGAGTAAATACCAGGAGGAGGAGGAGGAGGAGGAGGAGAAGGATAGAAAGAGGAAGAAGACAAGAACGAGGTTGTCACGAAGAGTGTAGGTAGTGGAGGAGCCCCAGGAGGAGAGAGGAGGGAAGGTATAACGAAAGGGAAGGAGGAGAAAAAAGGAAGGGTCAGGGGTAGGGGAAGAAAGGTGTCCCTCTCAAGGTCAGCAGAGTTCAGTCACCGAAGGAAGGGGCGTTGCCAGGTGGGAGTGGGCGGGACGGGGGGAGGGAGAGGAGGGAGGGAGCATGTTAAGTTAGTGAGGAGAAGACGCGGGGTGCAAGGGAATAGGGAGAAGAGGGAGAGGAATGTAGGTCACGACGGAGGAGGAGGAGGAGGAGGAGGAGACACGACACTCCACACTCCCTTGTTTTGTCCTCCCGACCCAGCGCTTGTCCCACTGCCGTTAGTCACCGCTACGCCTCGCCTCCCACTCAGTGATGGGCGAACACAGCTGCTCCGGACACACCAAACCTTTCTTCCTACTCACTGACTTACGCCACGGAGTCTTGGTGATGACATCATCCCGAGGTGTGCGTGTGCGTGTGTGTGCGTGTGTGTGTGTGTGTGTGTGTGTGTGTGTGTGTGTGTGTGTGTGATTATGTTGATGGAGAAAATACATCTCTTTCACTAGAGCTCTTAGTACAAATCTCTATCGTTTGGGTAAGTCGAATAAAATAGTATATCCTTAAGAAACAAATTAGAGAAGAGAAACATTGACGATTATAACCTGCTTTTGTATGTCCTCTTACTGACTTTGAAATTAGGAACCGTTTCAAGGGGAAGGTTCACAAGATACGTTAAAAAAAAAAAAATTGAATGCTTGTTTGGAAAATGTTTCTTTGTTTCAGCGTTTCAGACATTTGCAATTTTATGTACAAGAAAAAGGCAGGTACTTGATAAAACGACAAATCACGTACTCTCCCAGACTCTTCCTTCATCACACACACACACACACACACACACACACACACACACACACACACACACACACACACACACACACACACACACGCACGCACGCACGTACACCTGACGAGGGAAATCTGAGCCGGATATCTCACGCCGGAAAAAGGTTCTTTGGTTTTGCCTTGAGTGACGTGGATATTTCCCGTTTGTGTTTTGCATTTTTCTTGCTTACTTTCTATTCAGTGTTTACGGTTTTCTTTTTCCTTCTACATTTTGTTGTTTTGAAGCATTTCTTTTTCTGTTACTTAAAATTCATTGTTTTGTTATATCTATTTATATATTTTTTACTTTGTGTCCAGTTTCCTTAATCATTCCAGCTTTATATGATTTTTTTCCCTCTTGTTCTTGGTGTCTCTAGTGACTCGCTCTATCTATCAACTAAAATCTTTTATCTATACCTTATAAGTTTTAATTATCGATTCCTTTTCAAATTATCTTCACTATAGCCCTACCTCTCCCCCCCTCCCCCCCCCCCCTCTCTCTCTCTCTCTCTCTCTCTCTCTCTCACACACACACACACACACACACGCCTACGGGCCAAGATGTGGAGGAATGCTGGACAATATATCTACATGGGCATCTCACTGCGCCTAACCCACTTGGGCAAGACGTCAGTGTGGTCAAGGCACATGTAAGTAAGGAAGTCACATGTAAAGGTATGAGTTGTACTTTCCTCCTCTAAGTGTAGTTACTGTTATTGTTGTTGTTGCTGCTGTTGTTATTTTACTACTACGATTACTACTGTTTTTTTTACTATTATTATTACTATCTCTCTATCTATCTGAATTTGTGTGTGTGTGTGTGTGTGTGTGTGTGTGTGTGTGTGTGTGTGTGTGTGTGTGTGTGTGTGTGTGTGTGTGTGCACGCGCGCGCGCTTGTTTTTTCTGCCACGTTGCAAAGTCAAACTATTATCTTCCATTAAAGAATTAAAAAAAAAAAGAAGAATAAAGTCCACAGACACACACACACACACACACACACACACACACACACACACACACACACACACACACACACACACACACACACACTCCAAAAAGCACAAAAATAACTAGCTATTTGCTACAATAGCACAATAAATCTTAAGCAAGACACAAAATGCTACTATTGCGTCCGATGAAACTCAGATAAAGACTTAATCATACTGCTTATGTAACACAGGAAGGCGGAGAACGCTTCCTCATCACATGAAGGCTGTGGTTAAGATTACATGATTTAGGTTCGGGAGGTTAAGTGTGTGGGGAAGGAAGATTTCAGAGTTGCTGCTTTGCTTTCTTTGATTCGTTTTTATTAACACTCTGCAACCAGGGAATGATATTTGTGGGATCTTATAAATTTTTTTCATAACTTTTTTTTCTCCTCCTTCCTTTTTTTCTCTACCTTTCTTCCTTTTTCCTAGTCTTTTTTCTTATTCCTTTTACTTTTTTATTAGCAGTTTGGAGTTTCAATTTCTTAATAACCTAACCTGACTCAACATTATATGGCTAGACTCTTCCAGAATGAAGGCATTGAACTTTAAGAGAGAAAAACACGTCCAGTATATCATCGGTCTTAAGAAAACAAATACATATTGCAGACCAGGTAGCGGAAAACCTGTTGTACTTGTGCCTATAATGAGAGGAAATTGCCAGAGTGACGAATCCAAAAATGGATCGATGAGTTATGTTTGCTGAGAAACAAGTGAATTAATGAGAAAAAAAGAATATTGAAAAGAATAACGATAATAAGATGAAGCATAATAATTCATGTAAAAAAATGACTAGTTACAAATCGGTTAATTGGTACAGTTCTGCAGATATTCATATAATAAGTAGTCATGTCATCTATGTTCTCTTATGTTAAAGATAATTCTACCATTACATTCTTATAGTGGTATTACTTGACCATGTTTCAAAATAATAAACAATAAAAGTAATAAAGTTTAAAAGCTTTAAACCCACGGGTGGTGTTGGTTCTGCTTCCTAGACACTGCCACTTGTAAAACCTCACCAATATTAACTCATCAAAATAGAGCTACAATACAAACATTAACACTTCCATCATAACACCACGCCATCAGTACCACATCCATATTAGAACCACCAAACGTTTAATATTCCTTCCTATACGACGAAATTCATTAACGAAGCAAAGAATAAAAGCTTAATGTTTTCCTCTCTACCTTATTACTCATACACTAACTTACTTATTCCTCAGTTACTTGGTACATAAAAAAGAACAAGAAAGTTAACAAAAAAAAACCTTTCTATAGATTCACGAATTAACGTTTACCACTTCATTATCACTTCGCATTCTTATTCATACACGGCCTTACCATCATTTCATACACCCAATCGTTTATTTAACAAACTACCTCGTTTTATATTCACTACCTTTCTTAGTCATTCATGAGTTAATTAACTTGTACATACATTTACTAATTCATTCAAGTGTTTAACCACCCAGTTCTTCTGTAATTATACTCACAGACTCGAGATAATAAACTAACAATACCAGCACCTCTACACCTTCCCACCCACAGCCCCACCACAGCCACCATATGCTACAAGAGCTCCATGCGGGGGTCAGGGTCACGCGAAGCCGCCTATCCAGGAATGTTGTGGCGCGCCTGAGGTGAATAATCAAGGGGGTCTGACCTGCTGGTGGTGGCTGGCCGGCTGTCTGGCTCGTTGGTAGTGTTTTGTAAGCCACGAGCGTGTCAAAGAGGCTTTATCATGACATAGGTTTCTCTCTCTCTCTCTCTCTCTCTCTCTCTCTCTCTCTCTCTCTCTCTCTCTCTCTCTCTCTCTCTCTCTCTCTCTCTCTGAATAAACATTACCGTCCCAGGCTGTTGCAGTTCACCACCGCATCAGTGAGTCGATGCTCGCCTCTCTCCTTCATCTCGATTCATGTCAAGAAGGGCAGACTATGTATTTTTAGAAACCTGCTTCTGCTCAGCTACATTGCCTATTTTTAGCGTTCAGCTAGGTTACCGTTCCACAGCTCTCTCTCTCTCTCTCTCTCTCTCTCTCTCTCTCTCTCTCTCTCTCTCTCTCTCTCTCTCT
>CM035197.1:5512023-5552208 GCA_020233015.1 Callinectes sapidus
ATAATGATAATAATAATAATAATAATAATAATAATAATAATAATAATAATAATAATAATAATAGCTGATAATAATAATATTACCACTACATTACTTTGACATTCATCATAACAAACATATTCATATTGTTAATACTTTTTGTTTCAGCTTTGTAATTGCTTTTTAAACAATAAATAAATATATGAAAGGAAGAAGCAGGATAGAACGAGGAGGACGGGATGGCGGAGGTTGGGGGGGGAGGGGGGCAGGATCACTTGACCTGACCTTCCCACCTCTTAGTCCACCCCCTTCCTGGTTGCCCCTACGTGATTTCTTCCCCCGTGACCTGATTGGATGGTGAACGTTTTGGGTGAAAGTCAAGTACCAGTAGAATGACGAGGAAACAACTAGTTCCCACCCCATGTCGTCGAAACCTTGTTCTGATTTGCCGTCCATAACGAGGGAAAGATTGTCCTGCCTATATAGGGTGCTTCAGGTGGGCAGAGAGGGTAGTAGAGACTAAGTTGTGAGCCAGAAGCCGTCACTCCGCGGGACAGCAGCACGGTGTACTGTTGTGGAAGGTAAGTGCTGGTGTGGGGAGGTCGTGGTGGAGTGGCGATACGATTTACGACTAAGAGTATCATGATAGGGTTGTAGTACAGAGTAGTCAGTCTTGGCAGAATGTTTCACTGTGTTATTATACGGTTGCTGAGCGTCTAGTAATGAAACTTGATATGTAAAATATTTATGGGTTTGTAAAATTTCACCGTTACACCATGCTCTATAAAAGTGGGAATAGAACTTTTGTATACATCATAGGATTATGAAACATTTCGGGGGAAATATACTGATCTGACCGCAGGGAGTGGGGGAGGAACTATAAATTGATTGACGAGGATTGGTGGTGTATAATGTCGGGTTTTATGGATTATCACATGTAGCCTATAGATGTGCATAGGTAAACACGGGCACGTGAACCCCATAATTATATCCGATCCCAGTGTAATAACTTTTAGCAATAGTGTTGAGGACGCTATTCATATATTTTTTATCCTTACTGGGTTCTGGTACATTTAGAGATTTGTTACTAAAATCCCTGTGCGCCGCTGTTATTCCGCATGATTTTGAATCTCTGGTGTTTCAGAAAGTTAAGGGAAATGTCCACCAATTGCGTGGCTTTGTCAGTAAATGAAGGCTGACTGTCCACCATAATGCAGATCTCGTTCATGTTCTCGTAGTGTCCGGTTGTGAAGGGTGTCCATTTATTGAATTCAGTGGTGTGGCAGTATCTTTTTAACGACGCAGCTTGAACATCGATCGAATCGTTTGTTATTCGAAGTACCGTGAAGTATAAAGTGTCAATTGAAGTGTAATGATTATAGAACAATGTGGTTTGGGGCAGTACTGCAATCACAGTTAAAGCTAATTTATGGATTACGTCAGATTATATTATTCCTAAAGGGGAGTTCAGGATAAGACTTATCTTGTGACGGAGAAATCCAAGTTAGGCTAGGTTAGGTTAGAGCAATATCCCCGAATGGAGGTTGCACTAGTTTACCACGTCTACCGTGTAACCTCGAATTATCATACATCCACAAGCTTTTATGGGACCTTGGGGATTATGCTGTAATTAGAAAAATACCAATAGAAGGATTGATCGAAGAACTTTACGCTTGAAAATATTAACAATTGTATGCTAGTTATGAAGTATTAACCTGACACTTAGTTTTCCTAAGATTCATAGATGTGTAGCTTGAACATACATAAATTGTCTATCTTTTGTTCAACGTTAAATGTCCATATCGTTAAAAATGTTCTTTTCCACAGATAAGTTGGAGTACAGCAACTTTGCAGTACAAGTACGGTCTCGCCGCCACATTCAGGAAGTGCACTGCCATCATTCATCCTTCCATGCATGATGTATAAGCTGTACCAAGGGACGCAGAGCTGCTTGATGAAGTAAGGCCAAACATTGTTTTCGCAATTCCTGTTTTCAATCAATCAAGTAATGTGTACATATATCTTTGGGCACATAATTGAAGAGGCGAACATCTTGTACTTGAAAGGAATGTGTACCAAGGATGACAATGAAGCATACATGAACACATAGAAAGGCTACTTACTTAATGGCAGAGAAGCGGTACTGTGGTAGACGGCCGTGTCTTGCAAGGCGTTGGTGGTTACGGCACCTGGCACAGAAATTAACTATAAATAAACCCACGACAAAATTAATTAAATGTAGCTCTTAATTCAATTCAATCAAAGGGGGGGATCATAGTGATGACCGGGGGTGTTGCAGCAGACGCTTATCACATGAGAGCAGATGTTTGTGTCTCGGATTGATTGTGTACTTTGTTTAAAATCACCGGGTAACAAACATCTTATCTCGCGTGTATTTTCAGCGAAGTTCGTCCCGTCATTAAGAATAGTTAGGTTATAAAATACTAAGTAGTTATGTGTATGAAGTGTTGTAAGTTCTGCTGAGCCCAGGCGCCTCTGTCTCGGCTTGACGTATAAGTAGTCACCGGGATATAGACACCTGGTCTTACCAGTAATTATCTACTGTGCATATCCATATGCAACATTTTACACCTTACAGCAACACGAGTTGCATTGCCCTTATTATTTTTCCTACGTTGTTAATGATATACTCTAATGCCATCATAATTGTTTATCTTCACTCGCATATCACATTTAGCTGCATGGCTCAAATTATCTGTGCCTCGTTTGTTATCTTCAGTCCGACATTATTTAATATTGTTGCTGTACATTTACTTCATTTTTATTTGTTGCCTCTTCTATCCCCACTTCAGCAATTTTCATTCTGTTGGTCTCCCATCTCTTCAGAGTTTCCTCTTATCGTCCGGCACGGCTGTCTTACCATTATCCTTATTTCTCAACGGTCGTTTCTGCATTGTTTCTTTAACACTTTCTATTTCTAAATGCACATAATACCACTAGCATCCAACCAAATTTCATTGATGCCCGTTAGCAACTGAAGGACTTTTGATGCTATTAGGTTTGATGTCTATAACTTTGGTTTGGCTGTGTAAAGTAAGCCACCGGGTCATAGGCATCAATCCTGATCAGCAGCTCTTCTACGTTTTATACTTTAGATTGCCACTAATCTATCCACCTTGCAAGAATTGTTTCATCTTGGTGGCTAGGACATGTATATGAACAGTTTCTAGTCTTAGGGAATGGTTTCTGCTATAACTTAATATCCATTTCAGTCTTCAATAATTTCCTCCCACTAGCAACACCCACTAGCAACATTGGTCAAGATCACCGAATCGTTTTTGTAGCAAGCTGGTGCCATTCGATGCTGTGAATCGGTGTATTGTAGCCGCTACCGGATGGGTTAAGGTGTCGGTGGCCAGGGGCGGTTCCTTGATCATATGGAATCACCAGATCGCCGACACCTTGACTTACTCCTAATCTGCACCAGGAAAGCAAGTCCAATTCCTTTATGATTCTACAGTACATTTGTGTAAGTATTGGACGTTTAAAATTTTATTCAAGACTACATGATGTAATAGTAAAGCACTGACTATCTGGTGCCTTATCTAATTTATAGGTGTTTGGTAGGTTAGTTTTCCTTGTGATCAAAATAAAATTGTTTGGTAGTATAGTACATGCATAGTTTAAATCGTAAAGGAAAGTGAATCACTGGTGCCCATTGAACGACTTGGGAAACAAGTTTTGCAAATGTTTTATGAAGAGGCAGAAAATATCCATTGCTATTGGCTGGCGAGGTTTCTACATGCCGGTCTGACTATTCCCTAAATCGACAAGTCACCGGGTTATAGGAACCTAACTAATCAACGGCTTTGCCACTTTTTCTGATGTTTTCTCCTTAATTTTGTGGAAAGTAAACGGTGTTGTGGAAGATGTCATAGAGCTGGTTAGGTAAGATGCTTGTTTAGGAGGATTTTGTGCTCAAAGATCACCTGAGTACAAGTGTCTATCCTTGCCAGCATATTCCAACAATTCAAGATTGCCCAATTCTAGGCATTGGTGTTTGCTGAATTTGGTTAGTTTTTATCTGAACATGGGTGAGAGAGGGAATTACAGGTTGGTATGATTGTGATAAGTAATAACAATCACCGGGTTATAATTCTCTCTCTTAACCTGATTGTATTCTCTCCAGTGAGGTGTGGACATCAGCAGAGTGAGGACTTTGCATATTTAGGATATAGTGTGTTTTCTGCATCTATTGTGTTCAACAACTGTTAGCACTTGGCACACAGGTAAGACAGGTGATGGTAACTTGGTCTGATTGTGATAATAGAATCACCGGGTTATGATCACCTATCTCTGCCTGTTTTTATTCTGCACTCCAGTCAAGAACTATGAAGACTACATGAACATCTGCAGTGCTTAGAAGAATACATATTGTGTACTAAAACGTATATATTACCTGTGAGACGTGGGACTGCATTATTAAACCATGGTAACAACAAGGTGGTGTCTTTCCAGTCAGCTTGCGTTGGAGCCACTGCATTCGTCTGCAAGTGAAATGTGTCAGTGCTAATAAAACTCAACTCAACAATAAAACCAGTCCTTATGTCACAGCCTTTAGAGCAATCTGGATAAGATTAAGTTTGGTTTGTAAATGTTTTAACGATATTTACCTAGACTTTCCTTACTGAGGCAGAGATACTCCAATATATAGAATGGCTTTTTATTTACATGTGTCGCATTTATTGACTTACTTCATCATTATCTATTACTAAATACCTTCTAACATCTCTGTGGAATAGGTGGAGGCGTATCTGTGGACAAGTTGCTCACTTGCCACAAAGGCAGGATGAACTGATGAACTCTAGTTCGAGCCATTTCGAATGTGGTGCTGGAGCGTTGTAAAGTATCAACAGCTGGGGGCGGTCCCCCTCTCCTTCACTACTCTCGACTGCTGCTTCCTTTGTGTCAACTACCGGCATGAAGATTTCCTCCATTTCCGCAATTCGATCACATTATCCTAATTTATAATATTATTGGTGTGAAGATAACGCTGGCAGTGCTGGAATATTGGCGGCACTGTCTCTCGCCACTGAAGTGTCATTCTCGCTGACGATGTGCCACTTCCGGTAGGAGCCAAGGCCAGGTGGATACTTCAACTCTTATTGTTTAGTGATGAGCCAATCAGAGTGGAGCAAAGGTTTGCTCTCGAGTCTGTTGTCCGTTCTTCAGTCAGACTACCTCCCGCTCTCCAAAGACACGATCCAGCCTTCTTGAACATCTCGGATACGACCCTGCGCTGCCTCCTGCCCCTGCTAGGTTAAGTACTCTGTGCCACCCAGTTACTGAACTCCGTGCTTTTAAACTACAGAAGTCGTGCGAAGTGTTTGTATGTACTTCGCTCTGCCTTGCTACCCACGAATCTTCGCCGACAAATATCCCCGTGTCTGTTGCTGACCCGGCCGAGTATTCCTGGGGCTGCCACTACGGTGAGTTCCTGTCGCGACTGTGGAAGCTGTGTGGACGGTGGGCGATGCAACATTATTATTATAGTTATTATTAGCAGTGTTAATGGTTACATTTGTAATATAAGAAATATGTATGAAAAATAGCAAGGGGGAAGGGGGTAATATGAGAGGGTGTTAATACGAAACTGGCAGTATTTCTCCATGAATAGATAGTGTCTTACAAGAATGGAATTTAATAATCGACTATTATTGGTGCAATATCTGCCTTTTAAAACGGGTTTTTCGCTTGAAACAAACAAATGGTCCATATTGCCACCTTCCCCGTTAGGATTCGCCAAACATAGAAATGTAATATTGATATAATCGATAATCATCGATAGGGATAGAGTTAGTTCAAGAAAACTCAATTCTAGGCATTGGTGTTTGCTGAATTTTAGTTTTTATTTGAACTTCTTTTTGGGGGGAGGGGGGGGGCGTCTGCTGAAACATGGGTGAGAGAGGGAATTACAGGTTGGTATGATTGTGATAAGTAATAACAATCACCAGTTTATAATTCTCTCTCTTAACCTGATTGTATTCTCTCCAGTGAGGTGAGGACTTTGCATATTTAGGATATAGTGTGTTTTCTGCATCTATTGTGTTCAACAACTGTTAGCACTTGGCACACAGGTAAGACAGGTGATGGTAACTTGGTCTGATTGTGATAATAGAATCACCGGGTTATGATCACCTATCTCTGCCTGTTTTTATTCTACACTCCAGTCAAGAACTATGAAGACTACATGAACATCTGCAGTGCTTATAAGAATACATATGTAGTAAAACTGCTCATACTCGCACGAGGTCCAATCAATGTCAACGATGTCAAGACTTGCCACAGAACAATAGAGCAAGGAGCTCTGCTCGAAACATTCACCAACAGTCGAGTTGAGTGAAGTGAAACCCACTCCTCCTTCATTGTCTGACAAATCGTGTGGTTTTGTTAGCCATCCCACTTGGGTTGTTCCAAGCAGTTCCATTGCCTTGCCTCCACTGCAGATTGCTGATGTGGCACCTCCATGCATTTCACCTGAACCCTTAAACAAATAACCCAGTAACCTAAACCCTCAATAGTTACAATAACAAACACCCTATTGTATGTTCATTACACTACAACTCAAAGCACAGCCAGTTTATTACCAAGATAAGAAACATATATATTTCTTTCACAGTGCAATACTACAAAACTAACTAGCAGATAAATGATGTCAAATAAACGACCTCGATAGCTTTCAAGTTATATTTATTATGTTTAAAAAAAGAATTTTAATGAAATAAGAGTTTATCAAGGAATGAGATTTCATTTGGCAGATACTTACCCGGATATCCATGAGCACAGAGAAGACAATACTGTTCAACAGCAGTGTCTTGATACCCTAATGAAGAATGGAGGACAATTGCACTAGTGGAAGGCAATAATGCTAACAGCCATGGGGGAAGACTGCATCCTGCGGGAGCCAGGACCTGTGGGGTCCTGCACCGGCCTGGACTTTCAGGCCTTCCCCAAGCAAGGGAATGATGTTTGAGATAATTATAATTTACACTATAATACAACTATACACTCCCTAGTAGGCATGGCTAGGGTTTGGCACACCATCAGCTTGGCACCTTGTGGCACCCTTGTGGATAATGACTTGACTTAACCTAGCTCAGTACTACTCTTTCTGAGCATGTGCATGATGTGCAGGTTTGGAGCCGGTAAAGACAGGTCACTGCTCTCAGCCCACCCTTCACCAGGGATGAGGCTTAATGCTACATTTGAGACCAAACACACACAAGCCTCCATGAAACTACGTACGTGATGCATGATGTCCTAACGCTGTTGTCAAACAAACACACTCGCTCTTCACAGAACAGCAATACAAACATTTTTGCTTACTTCATAATACAGAATATGATTGAATTAAAATACACTTTTAGCACTAATTATAGACAAACTACCAAGAAGCTTCTATCAAAATCTCTATCCTCTCATTTGATAATGTGGAATCAAGGGTAGGCACAGTCATCCCACCACGAGATATTTCTTCAAAGAGCAAACTAGTAATACTTTGTACAGTAACATACTGTTTATGAATCATTCTTCTGCTGATGACAAAATGTATTTTAACATTATACATCAGAATATCTTCCCTTCTTTCAATACTGCCTTTTATTTGGGGGAAAAGACAAGAATGAAATCAAACAAATTTTTTTTCTAATATTAAAGAAAAAAAAGATATAGATGCAATGACCTTTGCAAAAGAATGCACAGCAACACAATATTTTTTGGTATCAATGAGTGGAAGTGAACACAGGCAAGCAGATGCACCCTCCACTGGCAATACCTTGTCTGCCTGCCTCTCTGGTCTTGAGGTTTATGCAATGACACTTCATTACAGCTTCTCACACCAACTTGATCAGAAAACTCTCCATGTGCACAATTTCAAAAATGGTTACTGACATTTAAAAATTTAAGGCGAGTAAACTAGATGGATTACTAACACTAAAACACATAAAGGTTTAAATTTCTATTGTATGCTATTTACTAGGGATATATGTATAGTTTCAAAATGGCTGGAAACAAAATCAGCTTCCAAAGTGCCACGCACATTTAATGACTTGACCAGGGAGCGTCCATAGCAGTAAGAGTATATAAAACATGAGTCTAAAATGTAGGTAAATCAGCTAACCCAATCAGCAATAAGCCTTCACCATATCTGATAAAATATAAATGTCAAGTTAGAAAAGTTAATAGCAAAATTATATTACTGTAAAAATCATCATGCAGTTAAAATGAAATGCAAAACCATAATATTCTGGCCAACCCAATGTTGAGTGTGGCACGGTGTTGCTGGCCTGCTTGCTGCATTGAGGCAGCCTGAGTGCCGTGGTGGGTGGGGGTCTGCTTCCTGCGTCAACAAACCACTTGTACCTGACAACCACTTTGTACACATCACAATGCATTTGGTTAATCACTTCCAATATTACTGAACATTATCATATTAAAAAATCTCACACACCTAGTATATTCAGCACTTATAAAACATCCTCACACAAATCAAAACCAATGGATTCCATGGCAGGAAAAAGTCACAGTTGACACAGCAGTCATGAGAGCTTTGGCAGCAAAATGGACAAAACTAAGCTTTTGACAAACCTTTGCCCTGCACATGGCTCGGGACATACAGCTCACAGATGAAGACACAAAAAACTAAGATGGCATGAACTGTAACGGAAAGACTCTTTTCATCAGCAAAGCCGATTCCCGACATCATGTGGAAAACTTCAATGACCACAAGAATCTTAATTAAAATTACATAAAAGAAAGAAAAAAGAAAAAAAATGCACAGCCTTGCAACTCAAATAAAAAAAATGGGGCTTAGAAGATCATCTAACCCATAAGCTTTGTCATCATTTAAATAATATATACACAATTCTGGCTAAACCATAACATATGACTATCTGAGGTTTGGACTGTTTTGACTAAGTACAGGGACAGATCATGCAGGGCCCGGGGGTGGTGGCTGGTGGGATGCCATCTTCTGCTGCACCATGTTGACCAGAATGTCTGTGTACTGCTGCATCATGGCTACCATCCGGGGGTCCTTGCTATCTGCCCCAGACTGTGAGGGCTGGGGTGGTGCTGCTGCTGGGGGCATGAGTCCCTGTGATGGGGTGGCATTTGGGGCAGTGAGGGGGGTGAGGGCATGAGTAGCTCTGGCAGCAGCACCCAACAGGAGGGAACGCAGAGCACGGTGGTGGTCTTCCTCCCCACCTCCTTCACTGCAGGCCCGCCACCACAGCTGACTCAGCTTCTCACACCCCTCCACCACCCACTCACACACACTCTCCACCACTCCCACAGTTACTGTACGGACAAAAAGAGAATGGCATCTGAAATTATATACTACACAGGAACATGAGACAGTCTGCTTTTTTACCACTTAAAATGCTTACTATATATATATAGTAACAACTTCAGTACAGAAGATCAGAAAAAATTCAAGAGTGTGTACACTTGATATAAAGAGACATTAGTATCTCACATTTTTTTAAATGACATACAGCTTCTCCTCACTTAATGACCAGTGATCAAGTTGTCAAACTAATCCTTTGCTGAATGAGGAGCTCCCATAGGACATCAGAACATAGCTTAAACATTGTTCTGAAACTCACATATCGAAGGGAAACCTCAAGATCCTATCACAATCACATGGGCAATTTTATTGACATCTTGCCTCCAATATAAGCATCTTGACACCAAAATTGATAGCTGGATATTGCTAAGCATAAGACTAGCAATTGTCATCTTGCCACCAATACCTTTGTTTACATTCTCTCAGCTGATGGAGCAAATTATTTGGTGCCAAGATGCTCTAGCCATCGCCTCTCATATCTATTAGGAAAAAGTGTCTATGTGACATCAGGAGTGAAAACAATTCAACGATAGGTATAAAGAGAAGTTTGCAAGGAATTATAAAAGCTCTGAAGGAGTATCCTAACATGAAACCTATAATACCTGTTGTCCTTTTATTTGTATTCAATATATGTTCAGCATCCACCTTTGGAGCTTAAAGTGTTAATGGACAAATGCAAATGCACAAATGCAAACATGAACATTTCTAATCTGATATTTATCCATTATTCAGCAAAACTTTATTGGGTATCTACCTATCTAACTATTTCATTGATAAAGAGGGATAGTTAAAGATTAGTTAGTTTTAAAAATACACAAATTAAGTCCAATTCAGGCAAAGTGTCCCCTGCAATCATAGTTTTGATCTGCATTGAGACCAAAATGCTCCTTCCCACCCACCACCAGAAAATGTCCATATGATAGTGTCCTCCATCTAGTGATCCAGAGATGCAGTACTCAGGGTAAGGTTAATGTTGTTTATATGTATACCAATAGCTGGGAAAATAGGCATTGTTAATGTTATTGTGACGTTTCCAGATATTTTAACAGTAGCCCTCAACAAAATAGCCCATAAACTGCCAACATGCAAAAAAAGACATTTTTCCACCCATTTCATTCAAAAACAAATCCACTGGGTAAGAAAACTGTGGATCAGTCAACTAGCAGGGTGATGTTGGGTGTGATTAACATGTGTTGCTGCTATTGCTGGTATTATGCAACACCACAAAGACAAAAAGTGAGAATGATCATATTAAACATATTACCGGTGGTGGTTCCTAGGGCATGTCATAAGTCCAAGTCACTGATAAACAAATAGTTAAGTGAGGTGAAGCTGTACAATGAACACTACATTAGGCAACATTGTTTTAACCATGCACCAGATGTAGCATGATACAACTGAAAACATTAGTAATAAATGAATAGTAAAATGAATCCTTACATGGCATGTTATCCAAGTCCACATAAGAAAATTCATCCCGTGTTGGGTATTCTTCAGGGCTCATGTCCACGGTGGAAGCAGCAGAGGACGGGCGACTCATGTCCGAGGATGGCAGGCGCTTGGAGGAGGGCGAGGCAGCAGAGGCGTAGCGGCCCCGGACGGACTCCCCTCGGCTCTTGCCTGACAGACTGTTGCTGCGGGTGAGGTCGCGCTCACTCACGGCACGAGTGGGAAGGTTGCTCCGCCTGGCACACCACAACACACAAAGCAACATAAAGCTTGGGGAACAAACACTGAGGCATTGCTACTCACTCCATCAGGATAAGCAGGGACAGAACATGATGAGTTATTGGAACAAGGATCAAAACAGTATTAATCAGATGCAAATGTTGAAGGACATAGTGAGAGCAAATTGTTCTAAATTTATATTGTTATTGGTTTAAAGTCATTTGCAGTAAATATGTATTCCTGATGAACGTTGACAATCATCACTTAAAGACAGATTAACAAAACTTTTCTTTGCATCTACAAACTCAATTGGCTGTATATTTTTAAGCTACAATCCTATTCAAAAGAAGATTGTTTCATCATGATGGCACCACTGCCATCTCTTCTATTTAAAAGCTGAACTCTCTCAAATCTTTGCTAAAAACTCTACCTTTTTTATTTAAACAACCTGGGCTTTCAATGGGTATTTATGGGCTAAAGGAGATCATCTAATGAAGACCTATCTGAAAGCCCACCCACTTGGGAACCGTTACCCCGAGTGGACGCCCAATCTCCACTGAGAGCATAGTCAGAATTCGAACCCATGAGCTCAGAGATCCCAAGGCCCCCAGAGCACAAGCAGTTCCACTGTACCATGGCAGCCCCTTTAACTCAAGTTTCCTTTCTGACCATTCTATTGCTACTGTAGTAGATGATCTTTGTTCTAAATCAATTAATAGTGGTATTCCTCAGGGTTCTATCATGTCACCCACTCTCTTCCTAGTATTCATCAATGATCTAAACCAAACTTCTTGTCCTGTCCACTCCTATGCTGATGATACTATCCTGCATTTTTCCACATCTTTTCATAGTCATCCAAACATTCTCTAGTTATCTTCTAATGCTATTTTTATGCAAACTGCTCTTCTGATCTTGCTACCTACATCCTTCTCCTCCTATTGTAGCTTTAATGCATGGGACTTTCTTCTTTTTCTCACACATAATGTTTCCCTCTCTAACACAACTCTTGCATTATTCTCAATCATTCATCCCTTTCTTTTGGTAAAACCTGGAACACCCTATGTACATTCCTATGAGTAGAACTCTTATGAGACATTTATTCTGTAATTTCTTATTGTGTTTCTGAAATATGACCAATGCCTCTCCTGCATAACGTTTGCATCACTATTTCCATAGTTGCCTACTCTGATATGTACCCTCCAAATTCATGGATGATCTTTCAAATAATTTTCATACACCATTCTCACGGCAGTTATTGGATACATAATGAATCTCCTATGCCTCTTTTGTCTTTATGAACACCTGACCAAATAAGTATCTTATGAAACATTCCCATAAAAAAGAAACTCATCTGCTGAAAACAAAGCTATTTTTTAACATAAGTGAAAAGATAAGATGAAAAAGCAAAGTAAAGCAAATCTGTGCCTTAAGTGCTTTGAAAAGAAAATGTGTCCTGCATGTTCTGTCAATATGAGTTCCTGTATGCCAATAATTAAGTGTTCTTTTATCTTCTCTTCTATTTCATGCATCTCTTTAAGGAACTTAGGTTTTACTGAATGACTTACACCAATTACTTTGCACAACATCACAGGGTTTTATCACCAAAGCACAGGAATCAAAAGGGGAAACTAGACAAAAATTAAGAAAAAAACAGGTAGAAGAAAAAGCTGCAAGAGAGTATCACAGTTTTGAGGCTGTAGTGAGGGGTTTTCCTCTTGATAAGCTTTAGTCATTCAAGTGAAATACAACAGGGATAAATGCATGATATGTGAAAATGAAAGATGAAATAAGTGGCCCTTTACTTTTTTCATCATTTCAAATCTTTGAGAAATGTTCCCATTCTCTGTAAAGGAGGTTCTGTATGTTGAAGAAGAGAATAACACTGTTTTTCTTTGATATGTGATGGCCTATTTTTTAAGACACAAATTATATGGATAAAATAACTGAGGTTAATCATTTCATTAAAAGTGTGGCTCTGTACAATGAAGGATCCAAATAAGTATGGACTGAATGTCCTTTAGGAAGACTAGTTTCAAAAACATCTTATTAACACTGTACTTAGTCTTTTCTTCCCAAACCAATCCATATGAATATAAGAGGAGTATATGACTTAGGAGAGCATGAAACATATAAAGTTTATGACAGACAGGCAACTGGAAGTAATCACACAACTAGATAAGAATTATGTACAGAAATAAACATAAAACTCATGCTGAAAACACAACACAACATGCAAACAATGTAGCTTTACCAACACAAACAACGAAGGAAGCTCCAAGCAGCTCCAGGTGGTCTTATCATGAGGATAATTATAATTTTCTTAAAAATAGCTTAAAAATCAAGAAAATTAAGGCAAATATACTCTCTCTCTCTCTCTCTCTCTCTCTCTCTCTCTCTCTCTCTCTCTCTCTCTCTCTCTCTCTCTCTCTCTCTCTCAGACACCTAACCTAATAATTTCACCAACACACTCATTATTCTATATTAAATATTACTTTATGTGCCTTCTTAATGCACTGCTAATCCAATCTGCTTCCTTATAAATACTTGCTCCATTGAAATCTTCTAACTGCAGAATGAATATGAATACAAAACCTACTACACTATACAAGTGAACAGTGAACACTCACCTGTCTCCACCATGTGAGCGGCTCCGCGTGTTCTTGTGGTCAGAGGGAGATGTGTCCTCTGAGCTGGAATCTTCATGGAACTGTCGGATGTCACCTGCAAAATTAACTCATGACAAACATCCTTAATTAACAGTGGAAGATTTGCAAGAGTGGTGAGCAAGATCTGTTACAAGACAACACAACCACTCCTGAGTCTCCTGAACATCTGCACATCAATTACCTGTCGACACAGCCTGGGAGAGAGAAGCTTTCCTCTTCAGAGCTCTTGGGGTCATTTTGTTCATGGACGAGATGGTGGGTCTCATTGTGCGCTCCCCTCGGCTGCTGTCCTCACCACTCTGTTTATTAAGATAGTGACACAGTGAGATACTCCAACAAGAACTGACTATGCAATTTCTTTTTTACTTTCAATCTTCATATTTGGACTACCATCATCAGGCATCAGGACTAGGATGGTACTCCTAAACAGAAAACTTTGGCATTTGGGAACCACTACCTTAATCACCATGGCCTGGATTCAAACCCATTGGCCCCTAAATGTAGGAATTACTAAGCAATAATATAGGTATTTCATTAAGTCTTATTGCAATGTAACTGAAGTATAGAAACACTACTATAGTCCCGTCTTGTGCGTCACCTGGTTCAGCACCCCAATGGAGCTAGAGCGGGACAGGGATGAGGAATAAGACCGTCCTGGTGACTTGCTCTTGGTGCCACTCTTTTTGGCTCCGGCTACAGGGAGAGGTGAAGACATGCATTATTAATTAATGTTATAAATGATTTGCTTGAAAAATAAAATCATTAAATATTAATTGTTAGTTAATACTTTTTAGCTAAATGTTTTTGTTACTTTCAAATGACTTCAATAAACTCTTCATGTTTAACATCAAGCCTTCTCTGAACAGTTAATGTGACTCTGTCATAATAATATAATATTACCAAAGTATTCTGCTCTCTCTCTCTCTCTCTCTCTCTCTCTCTCTCTCTCTCTCTCTCTCTCTCTCTCTCTCTCTCTCTCTCTCTCTCTCTCTCTCTCTCACACACACACACACATACATACGAAGAAAAAGAAGATAAGATAAGATGCTACAAGCCACTTTCTATCAAGGAATTTACTTCATCATATAAATTATCACATATCAAGTGTTACATTTATAGATTACAGCATCAAGACAAACCTTGGAAGAAATGTTTTGAGTCTATATACTACTAAAATAGAAACACATCTAGGAGAGCTGCCTAAAATAAAGGATTACTCTTAATGAGTATGTCATTGCAAAGAATGTGTTGTTGTCCAAACTTAATTGAGTGCAGACATGTATCCTTGTCATTCTTAAGTCTAATGTCTATTGGTAGTTTGAATTCTATTTTGCATCAGTAAAGGATTAAAAAATGTGCTTTAGAGAGTGTGCATAGACATGTCTCCCTTTGGTATGTTTGTTTTTTTAGAAAGATTTTATAGTACATGTTGAAACCTCTGGCTCATAGTGACTGCAAAAAATACAGTCAATAACTCTACAGCAGAAGTCTTCATATTAAAGAAAATATAGAGAGTAAGAGAATTTCCACTTCTATAATGAAAATGAAATAGAAAAAAGAAGTGTCTACTTCAGATAAGTTATAATGTTACATTAAAAAACTGAGTAACCTGCCACACATACTTCCAATAAGTAATATTTTTTCTTCTCATGTTCTCTGATTTGCTAGGAAATCTACCCAAGTTTTGTTGTTAGATCACCAACACATCACAGGAATGAGTAAAGTAAAAAGACAAAACTCATAGGAAGTAAGGCAGGAAGCTACTTGACTTTGGATAGCCACTAAACCATAAGGGTACCAATACTATCCAATAGAACATCAAAATTACAAAATATGATTTCCAATAAAAATTACATGGTACAGGCTCCACTTTACCAGGTAAGTCAGGTCATTCTCAGTGAAGATAGCTAAGAGTTCTATTAAAAGGGAAAACTTTACATGGACCATGCTAAGAAATACTGCAATACTGTCTAAAATTACAAGGGGAATTGGAACACAATGCTTGACCAGATACAAAGGCTGAACACCAACACCAACAGACCTTCACTATAATCCTCTGCTTGGTCTGCAAAGAAATGGTTGAATATACAATTTAGTTTCCTGGCACACTGGACTCTGGGTAAGGAATATGAAGACTTCTGTTGAATATCTATTCTCTCTCTCTCTCTCTCTCTCTCTCTCTCTCTCTCTCTCTCTCTCTCTCTCTCTCTCTCTCTCTCTCTCTCATATACACAGACCTTAGCAGATTCAGTCACACAACAAAGCTGCTGAGTAATAACTTTTAAAGTAATTCAAGGATGTTCAGCATCAAGGTAACAAACATTATTAAGTATTAAAATAAATAACTGTCTTAAAGATGCAAGGTTTTGTAATTTCTCTGACAGTTCAACAGTGAATCTCAAGTATGAATTTTCTTTCATTAAAGAGTTATTCAACACTAAGTACTGTATTATTATTAAAAATGCTTCTCAGTATTTGTAAGTCACCTTGACACTTACATAAAACAAGTTAAATTATAAAAATAAACCTATAAAGAATGATAATTATCACGATTGTAAGTCTTTAAATGGTCACAACACACCAAGTAAACATAATATTATGATAAGCAAGCAATACAACACCGAGGAAGATAATCGCGTTAATCTTATTTGAGGTTAAAACATTTAGAACAATATACTAGGTTATCTAATACACTGTTGTGAGTCCAAAACATGTTTGCTGCCATGCTGCCACAACATTCCCTTGTTGCAGGAAGGGGAAAGACTTTAGACATGGATGTTGCAATCAGCTTATTCCATTCTAGAGCACAACAAACACACATCATTAAAACAAATAAGCATGTCTGCATTTCATCACATGACAAACACCTTCACATTTAATCAAGATGGATAAGCTTTGCATGATGCCATGATGGCCTTGGTATCTTGAAGTGATTTCTGGATTGTAAGGTTAAAATCTTCCAGCTTCCATCATGTAACTATTCTGTACAAACAGAAACAACCCCTAAATTTTTTCCATCAGCCCAGCAATTTGAACTCATCACCTCTCACTGTAATCAACTTTGAGTGTACTAACCTCTACACCTAACTGAAATTTCAATGCTACTGATAGCATTCCGATAATATCATTCCCAATACATAAATATGCAATAATATAACTTAGCTACATTTCAAGTCCCTTAATTTTTTTTCCTTATGGCAGGCAAAAGTTGTTGTGACCGCGTTATATACTATAGTAATTCCAGACTTATGATATTTCTTCTTTAGTGGCTAATCCTTTCTTCCTGATGACATGGTTGGTCTTTAAAACTCAATGGACGATGCATACCAACATTTACAAGTTCCAACAAATTACCATTTATAAGTTTATTCTTTGCTCCTTTACTTCAATGACTTCATTTTTGCCTGTGATAACTATGTACAACTTTGTATGCCCTCACTGTTCAACGCACTGTACCTTACTATACAATCTGAGTGCCACAAAAGAACAAGAACTTTACCAAACATAAATTTTTTCCATGAAATGAGATCGCAGAAACACAAAGCAGCCACAGACAAACATTTAAAAAGACTCACATTAAGGGTTTTTGCAAACACTAGTTCTGCATGCTGTATGCAACAGTTTTCAGGAAACATTCAATCATTTAGCTGAGCAGTATGTACTGTCACATATACTCCTGAGATTCTATTTTTCAAACAAAAATAAGAGTAGAAAAACATAAGTAAATTCAAATCTAAAAATTAAATGTATATTAGGAAAAATATATCAGAATTATTCTCTTAGGAGAAAAAAATCTGGCTCAAATTAGAAATTATAAAAAGATTTAACAATAAAATACTACATGAGATTGAAAGAAGGTAGCAAAGATTAAAAAGAAGAAAATTAGTTACTCATTACAGTGTGCAGCACGAGCACGAGGTGGGCAGCACACAGTGAGCCACACACAGACAGACACTCACAGAAACAGACACACACACACACACACACACACACAAGCACACAGACACACATACAGACAGCAGCAGGTGCGGGTGCAGGCATACCCGAGGGTGGTGTTGGGAGGAGGCGTCGCGGTGCCCCGGGGTTGGTGAGGTCACTGAGGGAACACGCCCGCCGCAACCCACCACCGCCACCACCATGGCTGCTGCTGAAGCCACTGTCGCCACTCCCACCATCTACAAACAACGGCACACATGCACACGAGTGGATTCAGACAACATGGTGCTATTGGCTGCCCAACAACTGTGAAGCACATCTTATGGAATGTAAGGATGTCACCTTTATGGGAAAACTGTTATTAGCCAAGAGCTATTCATGATTTTTGTCTTCACAACACACATCTGTTCAGTGAAATGTCAAATAAAAGACTTGGAAAAGAAAGGGAAAAGGCTGAATACTTTTTTCTGAATCCATTCATCATGCAAGAAACTATGCAACTGTGCTTCACAAGACACGTGCACTGACATTAAGCATTTGGAAGTGAAACTTTAAAACAATATCTGACAAAAGAAATCATGAATATTTAGGTCAACAATGTTTTCCGAGTCATCACTTGGTTTACTTGTGATACAAAAGCATTCAGGCCAACTATACCATGCTATAGTCAGACACAAGGCAGTGATGAACACTCAGGAAACTTGGTCAAGCTCACTCAGGGAAACAGTTTATGGCAACACAGCAGTTAAACTTAAAAGTACCTAAACACTGCAGAGAAGCAAAAATAAATAAAAAGACTTATGTATATAAAATCATGCAAAAACACAGTAAAAGCTAACATAAAGAAATAAAATCAAAATTATTTAAATTCCTGAAAAGAAGAAAGAATAAATAAGATGTTACGGGTTACAAATAATAAGGGAGCAACATAATGAGGTGGGGAGTCTTTCATCCTGCTGGATCATTCCTCATGCCATGAGCAGCCAGGCGGAACAAGGTATCCGAGCTTACGTTTGGAGGGAAGTACTTGCTGTATGGTGACCTTCTTGGCCAGGAGAACCCGGTGGGCTCTGCCTGGGGCAGAAATAACTCCCTGGGGAAGGGATGGCTGTGAGGACGGCAGGTAGACAGCAGGGGGAGGCCCAGGGGGGAGAGGCTGGGCCTGCACCACTGGGAAGTCCTCTTCATCAACTACACTTGTTGGGGGAAGTGTTCCCTGTCCCTTGTGAGGCTGGTGGAGGGGAGAGGTCTCTCTGCTCTCTCTCTTGAGCTGCTCCACCATAGGGGGCTGAGGGATGGGGAAGGGAATGGAGGCAGAATGTTCCAGTCTGTAGGAATGAGTCTCTATAGTGACCATGGAAACGTCGCCATCACCGTTGGTATTACTTGACTGGCCCGAGTGATTACACTGTGCTATTGGGATCACTGCAGGACCAACTCCAGTGGGTCCAGGAGACTTGACCGAAAAAAAGGGAGGATTTGTTGGGGTCTGCACATCGGAGTGGCTGCTATCACTGTTGGCCAAGGCTGTGTCTGAAGATGTTCGGAACACCTGAGAGCTTGAACTCGGACCTTCATTAGTTGGGAAAACATCAGACTCGTAGTCATTGGGCTTAGCTTTAGTCACACCTTCCAGGGAGAGTCTCTGCCATCTTTGTCTCTTTCTCCGTGGATAAGGAAGAGTTTTGCTCATGGCAGCCTCATTTACTGGCTGTGGAGGAACAACACTCTTACACTCCTTCACAGGTGTTGGTTCCTCCTCATCCTCAAGTTCCCTGTCTTCTAAACTATCACAGCTGAAGTTTGATGTCTCGCTTTTCACCGTGTCACTGTCTGAGTCATCGGTGGGTTTGTGGTGGGTCTGGTGGACTTTCCTGAAGAGCGGCTCATGTGAGCTGAGCAAAGAGAGACTTCGCAGTGTTTCCTCCAAGGAATCTGTGTCCACCTCTTGGGGGGACGAGGAACAGCCCATCAGGAGGTCAACTTCCAACAGGTCTCTCTCCAGCTGAGCCAGAAGTTGCTTACCTGTCCTCTGTTGGTCCTTAGGAACAGCACTACTATCAAACATTGCTGCACCTATTTTCCTGAGGTTTTCAACTCCACTATCACAAACACTGTTTCCATAATCTGAAAAGTAACTAGAACCTAACTCTGGTATGCTACTGGAGGCATGTCGTGGAAGACAGCCATACAGCAGCTCAGGCATGTCGTCTATGGCATTGTGCACAGTTCTGGCGCCACTGGTGTGGAAGAGCTGCTGAATACTGGAGGTGACTGAGTGAGTGGCAGGGGAAGCCACAGGGGCTGGGAGGTAGAAAAAGTTATCATCACACACTGGTTGGTTACCTTGGTTTCCAGACACATAGGACGTATCTTTCTCTGGAATGTTGCTCAGATCTGAGATACTCTTGCTATTCCTTAGATTTGATTTGTATCCAATCTGTAAAGGAAGAGATGTAATTACAACATAAGAGTAGGGGATCCATTCATCCTCAAAAATATGAAGCATTGTAATTCTGTCTTTATCATAAGCTCATTTTGAAATCTAGTACTGTACTTACACTCTGAAGTTTCTTTTTTGTTTCTTCAATTCTCTTCATCAATTCTTCTCTCTTATTTGACATCTGCGTATCCTTATTTCGCGTGTTGAACTTGTAGGATATACTAGAAAATACAAAATTTTTCTAACGAAATTGCAGTACATGCAATGAGAAAATTTTCCTTATATCAAGTGATCTTTAAAATTTGAATTGTACATCTTATTTTCATTCACCTATCTCAGTACAAAATGTAGTACCATAATACACACATAAAACACACAGACATACCTGTTCTTATTCTTGACTTCCTTCTCAGGCCGTGTTGTCTCTCCTTCCAAGGATTCAAAGTTGGTTTTGAGGAAGCTTTCGCGTCGCCCTACACGGTCAATGCTCTCAGTGCTCACATTCAGCATGGACATGATGTTACGCTCAGCTGTGTCAGCACTCGGTGTGGAAACCTGAAACAGCTTTGCTGGTGAGTCAGGTCCGAGAAATATCTTCTTCTACCAATACTCAGACTGTGCAATTCTTTACAATAATCAATAAAGGAAATAAACAGTTAAACCAATGTCCTTACTTATCAGCTCTGGCCAAACAATGGGACTGTACCTGATTCTGTTAAATTCAATTTTCCTATTTATTGACATTAATTTATTGACATTAATAATCTCTTAATTCTCTCCTAAAACTAATTATACAAGTCCCCTCCAAACCCTGCAGTCTTCAAGCTTGTCAGTTCTCTATCTCATCATTATCATCCTCTGAATCCTGAGAGCAAGAGACAGACATGAAGAAGGTGTCAGTTAATCTCTCAAGGCCTTTGGATACATCAGAACTCATTACACAAGTCATCCTCAATCCTGCCAGCCTCAGCACACTACCTCATCATCATCATCTGAATCCTGAGAGCCAGAGACAGACATGAGGGGGATGTCTGTAGGTCTCTCAGGACGAGCCTTCCTGTGGCGCCGCTGTGACCGCCGCAGCTCCTCCACATCCATAGCATTGACGGTGAAGTCACTGGGGAAACAGGGAGATCTTAATATGGTAATCCCTAAGTGCAGAGTGAGTGATGAATGACTGGAGACATGAGACAAGAAAAATAAAGTTGAGTCAAAGTGATCTAATGTTCCATTTTTTAGATGACAATACTTAAAATGGAAGAATTTTATGGGTTAAATTAGTCACATATTTATTGAATATTATAAATTTGGCAACCACTGACACACAAGTAATTTCACAATCTATCTGTGGCTGCTGACCTTGCAGTGTCATCATTGTGGGGGTAATACATAAGGTGCTCTGAGTGCTCTGGCTCAGTGCTCTCATCGTCATGCTCGCTGCAATCCTCAATGTCCCCATCGTGGTCTGTTGTGCCACCATCCACACGCAGGCTGCTCACGTCACTGTCGTCCGTGTGGTGGCGGTTGCGGCTGTCAGAGTCTCCTCCCCTCTTGGTGTTGACTTTTGACGTTCCCTGTTGGCCACCACGTCTCAAATCAACACCTCTTTGCCTCCTTACATTAATGCTCTGCTCTGTGAACTACTGGCAAATTAAGACTTACAAATGTTTGTGAATTTATAAACCATCAATGTGATGGTTTTGTCCTTTCCCTTAATTCAAGAATGCAGAATTAGCATTCATGAATCAAAACACAAAATTTACATAATAAATAACCAGTCATTGAATAGAAAAGATTTGAATCTATAATTGACTCCAATTCATATTTCTCAATTTATAAAGTAAAGGAACAAAATCAAATTATAAATGAATTTGCCAAGACATACAGTAAAGGATAATGCAAGACTTGGATGTGCATAATGGAGATAAAAAAGAGAGTACATGCAAAGCAGCAGTGTTCTAAGGACTATCTATCTATCTATCTTTGAAATGATTGGTACAAATCTACGTCTTTGAACCAACATAGGCTGTTGTACATGCAATTGTCATCTAATATCAACAACACTAATGTAGAAAATCAAACGTGAAACCAATACCTTAAAAATTTTCTCCCCAGAAATAATCTCTTTTAAACTGTCTGGACAAGGCACAAAGTCAGCAACTGCACTGGCCTCCTGCAAGTTAGGGAATGTTAAGCATGAGAAGGTCAGCCACAGTGGAATCCTTCACTCACCACCTCTAAAGTGCCACACTCATGGCCATTCTGTTTCCAAACCCTCAACAAGCAACATTTCCAGACTGCATCCAGCAACAGATAACACAAATATATCTACAACATATATTTTCCTCCATGGAATATTTGTGGATGTGTTGCTCATTGTTAAGGTTGTGCAACAGAATGATTAGTCTGTCAAGCCATAAGCCTCAACCAGTGGTGGGATTCAAAAATGTTAAGGACTGGTTCTCTCACTACCACTACAATTATAATTGTATCATGTGGCTAAGTAGCTTAGTGGTAAAAAACAATAAAAACAAAATAATAGATTATTACAGAAGGTTGCTGACTTTAGTTGTGTTTTTTTTTTTATCAATAACTAGTAACAGATCTATAAGGGTCTACCAAAATATGTTATAAGTAGAAGGACCCATAGAGGAAAAATGAGAGCCTCTGAATTAAGCTAACAACTGGTTTTCTGGATCAATTAAATTCCAAGAACAGATTCTTACAAACCAAACCAAGCCAATTGAATCCCACCATTGGCCTCAACCACTTAAAGGAACAAAGCATGAAAAGTGCTGATCTCAAGCTGCATCTTACAGCTCTCAATATGTACAATAAAACTGGAAATAAAAAGTAACTTCCATCACCAATAATGTTTCTATTCATATGCAAAACTTCATGAAGTGCCTCGGTATTAGTGCAATGCATGGTCATTTGTTTCAATACCCTGGAGAGGTGTGTAGGTGGAATCACTAGCATGCAGCTGCTGAGCAAAGCTTTTGCAGCAATGAAGTGCTCACATTATTGCAAATGCTCTCCATCCCTCACAAACCTTGACAACTCCATACCCACTAAGTATTTTTTAATCATTCCTTATGATTTATAAGACAAATATTGTTCAACTAAGTGTCATGCATAAGTACACATTTTCTACTTAAAAATACAGAGGCCTAGAATCTGGGGATAATAATGCCCTTAATTAATAAGATGCTTCTGAGGAACAATTATGATCCTTAGATAAGGTGAAATGTAAAATGTGGCAGTATTTATAAACTTAACCTATGAACTTGCTCATAAATTGAGGAATGAACTCTAAACAAAACTTTCAAAAACTTTAAAGCACATAATGATCAGAACTGGGCACTTGTGTTACTGCTTGCATTACTGTATTATTAATGCACTACCAAACTGGTAACACAAAGATTTTCAAAGTAATGCATTATCACAAAACACACACAAAATTTTAGCGTTACCACTTGCGTCATCATAATTTCCAAAAGTTAAGAAACCAAGACAACAATTGCCAAACTTGTTACATGGCATTGTTGAGCTCTGTTCAGCAGCAATTCCTGGAAAAGCATCATTGTTTGCTCAGTTTTCAGTGCACTCACAACCACCCAACAACCAATGTTGAATACATTATTTTCTTTTTATTTATCAGCCAGTGACTAGTGACTATTGGACAATGAATTGTTTTGTGAAGAGAGGACAGGAGCAGAAGTGTTTCTGTTGATATCAATGCCAATTACTTCATGGCCGGCACTTCATCAGCATTGTTGTCAAGGTATTACTCAAAGTCAGAAATGTCCATTTCTGACTGTTCTGAACCATTTTGTTTGATTTTGGGTGGTAATGCATTGGTAAATTTTGGTAATGCTAGTTTCAATTTTGGTAACACTAGTACAGTAACACAGACTTCTCTAAGGAAATTAAGATTGGTAACATACTGATGGTAATGCACCCAATTTTTCAATAATGCATTGACAGCAATGCACTATTTTTCCGGTGGTAATGCACCCAGCTCTGGTAATGATACCAGTGCCCACAATGTAATTGAATTTCCAATCCAATTTTAGTTCATAAAGAAAAGCTATTATAACGCCTATTGGCTACATAGATGAAAAGATCAATTTTGTAGTATAAGCAGTCTAGTAAAAAATGGGGTTCAAACTGTTAGCTTTCATAATGGTTCTAACTTGAGTAGAGTGAGATGGAATCAAGACTGAAAGAAAACATTCTGCAAACACTACGAATGTGTCACAATAAAGCAGAGTTCTGAGAAGTAAACTGATCTAGTAGTTGACTTTCCTTTCTGCCTCTCTGTACATAGTGAGCAAAAGAAAAAATCAACAAATTATTCAGCATTTCATGACATTCACCTGTATTAATAGGTTTTCTTTTTAAAATAAGCATCATAAAGTTTGATCACCACAAGCTTTATAAGCAAAAGAATAACTCCCTCTCTTCCCTCCTCCTATAGTGTATGAAATGGCTTTATTAGGAGCAATCCAACAGGTTAATATCAAGCACCTTAGCAAGCTTTGATTTAAGTAGGACAATACATACATTACAATGTCTTAAAAGTTATTATAGTAATGGTAACTTTGATATTGGAAAAATTATAGCAACTGTGTGTGTGTGTGTGTGTGTGTGTGTGTGTGTGTGTGTGTGTGTGTGTGTGTGTGTGTGTGTGTGTGTGTGTGTGCGTGCACATGGGCACAGACCTGCTTGTTGGGGAGCATGTGGTTCTCCTTGCGAGGTCCTGCCAGGTACTGTTTGTGCACCCCAACATTCTCCTCCAGTGAACTGTCTTTGCTTGACTCTGAGTCAGGGTGACGCTTGTCTGCAGAATCAATAGTAACACATATAAAACTTCAACATTTACATGAATTGGGCAAAACAATACAACAAAGGTGTAACTAAAGCAGTATTTCCATGAATCACAAAAAATTAGAAAGCATATCTAAATTCAAAACAATCCACAAGAAATACTGAATTTTAATTTTCTTTCAAAATCTATTTTCATCGCTTACCTCTGGCTGGGAAGGGAATGACTGAGTCTGTGTCATAGTGACTCTTGAAGGTGATGGCATTGTTGTGGAGCCGCTGTGCCCACCTCCCCTTGGGCAGGTCCACTCCACCCCTGTCCCCTGCCCCATTCCCAGGCCCCTGTGGTTCTGTCATCTGTTTCTTGGCCCACAGGGGAAGCTGACCCACGCTGAACCTGGCCAGTAAAGATCACAGAATTAATCTTGTCTCCCCAGAGTGAAATGAATATGGATTGGGGAGATATAAGGAAACAAAGGAAGAACATGCAGCAGAACTGTTGGTTCTTAAGTCTTAACCCATTAGCTGCAACATACCTTCCAGAATTCACAGCAAATAGCTGTGACATACCTTCCAGAAGATATTAATAATTTTGTAAAGTACATCTACAGTACCTATTCTTACATGGTGATTTTTGGCAGTTCATAGGTTGCCCACCCACACCTATTTTGCTAATCTTTAGTTTGTTCTTTGTAACCATGAAGGGTAGACATGATTTATGAGGGCCACAACATGCTGTTTGGGATTTGAAGTTGAACATTGACCTCATATTTGGTGTATATCCTTATTCAAGTGTCTTCTTTCAGATCATAAGAGAAAAAATGTTTTTTTTGGTGGGGGTGAAAAAATTGCACACAGTGAGGAGGTCCAGAAATTAGGGCATCACAGCCAATGGGAAACAAAAGTTGAAAATAAATCCCAACAGCAATGAAAAATTAAACCAAGCAAGAAAAGTCATGTATCAGGCAGGAAACAAATGAATAACTATTTTGGGAATGGAAACCTAAAAACGATGAAAGCCATAATACACTGAAATACAGCTCAATTCATTTTTTTTATTTTCACCATTTTTATTGCCCTTTAACAGTCTCACCCTCTTACATACAAAAAAGCCTACTGCAGTGACCTGACAAAGAATGAATGATGACCAAACTCCATCACTAACACCAAGATGGTTATGATTGGTAAAGAGCTGTGTGCCTTAAGTGTCCTGTCATTGTTTTCACCCTCAGTCACTCCTCTCTCACTATAAAATACTTTAGATCAATTTCTAAGAGTGGCAAAGAAGTAGTGTGATTATTAACATTACATGCAATGTCTAATAACCTATAAACAAGCAGAATCTCCCACCTGTAGTCTGGCTCCTCTGGCTCATTGGCATTCTGGTCAAAGATGTTCTCTGAGCCTTGCCTGAAGTCCTCATTGTCAATAGGTTGTCTGGGCACTTTCCTCTTGTCCTTGGCAGCCCTCTCGGCTTGCTGGGCCAGCCGGGCCATCATGGTCTGGGTCATATCGTGAGGCATTCTGTGGGGGATGGCAAGGACATGTTAACACACTGCACCTCAATACTTATCTGTGTTAGAACTCATAATTTCCTATTAATGCTTCACTTTGATGAGGAAACGTGTTTAGTTTCTATAAGAGTCTTACTATTCTATTGGTGCAGCTACAACTAGTCAGCCAAATCTAAAGCTACAACAATGAAATCTTACAAAAAATAAAAAATGAAAATAAAAATAAGGTACTATTGTTCTTCTATGTTCTCATAGATCAACTGAAGTCTAGCTTTCTTGAGTACAATGAAAAGTCACTACCATTTTTACAAAAGATACTTTAAATTGACTATAGCAACAATAATTTTTTATTGATTTTCTCTACTTCGTTTTAAAGATGTTTCAAAACTAAGGTGCTACAAGGTGATACAATGTTGTGACAGGTAGTGCTATACAAGTCATCTATCTCACCTTCATCATAATATTTATCTACAAAGTACAACTGTCTTAATCATTACATTCACATAATTCATAGGTGAGCCTCCCTAAACATCAGAGCAAAATTAGCTACCATCATGAAGATCAGTTCTCTTACTTCCACACAAATATGCAACCGTCCCCTGACACAGTGATGAGGTGGCGGCCATCAGCAGTGAAGCGCAGGCCAGTCACTAGCTCAGAGTGTCCGTACATGGTGGCCATACATTCCCCGGAGTAGTAATCATATATACACATGTTCTTGTCTGTACAACTGGTGGCTGCATAGATTCCACTCTGATCCAGCACAACCTGTATCATGGGGAGGAGGTCAAGGTAGTATAAAATTGTCAAAATAAACTTTCCTACATTCCCTTATGGCTCACACAACAAGTATACAATGAAAAGACATTTGCACACCTTGATTAGTGTTCCATCATCTCCAATGGAGCCTTTGAAGGTCTTGGAGTGCTTCCCCGATGACACGTTGTAGACACGAATGTTTCGGTCCTGGCAGGCAGTGAGAATGTGACGCTGGCCGTGATCCACCTGAAAAAGACATAACATGGAAAAATAAGGACAGCTGCAGATCATCAAGTTTATCCAAGGCAGTCTCTGTATGAAATAAGTATGTCTACCATTTCCACTTATCTTACCCATCCATAAATTTGTCTGATCTTTTAAAACATTATTCTGTTATTGTCATGCACAATGTGACAACACTCAACAATGACACTGACCTCCATGTCATACAATGTTGTTTTCCCAGCAATGTTGTGGCCTCGAGAAAACCAAAGCTCGTTTTGGGGATTCTGAAATATCAAAACAAGAAAAGGAGATATTACACTTTTTCATAGTTATAAAAATGTAGATATAGAGGAACTTTTGTGCAAACCATTGGTGTGTGGCAGGAAGCTGCAGGAAGCCTATTTCAATCATTGTTATGAACAGATGAAAAATATTCGCTGTCCGGCATGTACGTATACGAGCAGCTCCTGTTTTGTGATCTTCAGGAACTCTGCTTCTGACAATGCAATGACACTGGATTCCAAGTGCAGGGAAACAAAGCAGAGAAAGGGAAAGACTGCCTCATGTGGTGAGCCTTGCATGCATTCATTCAGCATTATAAGAGACAAGTTTTGTTCATGTGTCATTTATCAGGTGGCACGGCTCCCTGGATGAGAGGAGCAGCCTGCACAGCTGCCTGGCCTGCAGGCCAGCTTTCACTCACTATTCATGCAAGAAAAATAAACCATAACACAGGGTAGCAAGCAGGGAAGAGGTGAAGTTCATTTACCAGCCTTTTTTTGTTATGTGGTCCCTGAGAAGACACAAAGAAGAGAAACAAACAGGTTAGACTCCAGTGCTGAGTTGCAGTGTAATCAGGAGACCACCAGTCACCCTACTCCACCTCAGCATGTAAGGAGCACTAACCATTTAAGTATTTCACAGTGACAAAGTACACAAGAATAAAAAAGAAAAAAGACACAAGAGAATCTGTTGGTCTACAACAATGGTATGTATAACTACAGAGGTGAAAATGCTGGTAAACTACATGTGGAAGAACATAGCAGAATAGGAAAGATTTTATCTTAATTTGAATTGAAGTTAGGGAACTGAAAACAAATTATGAATCAACACTATACATAGTGAGTATAACCACCAATAATTCATCAGCGTTTCACTTCAAACATTCCTGAGAAGAAAATCCAGAGGTAAAAAAAATAAATAAATAAAAAATAAATGATAATAATAATAATAATAATAATAATAATAATAATAATAATAATAATAATGATACATCATAAGCTACATGTCAATATGTCTCAAAACTCCTGCTGCCAAAATACGTACCATAGTGGCACTTCGGAATATAATGGACCTGTCTGCACTGCAAGACACCATCTGCAGGGAGCTCTGGCCCTGGTAGAACCTCACTGATGTGATGGCTGAGGAGTGGTCATCCAAGGTCTGTACAAAGCTGTAATCCTGCAAGAAAACAAAGCAACAATTACATATCATTACTTAATACTTGTAAACACTTATGATACAGAAACTTCAATGCAAAGTAAATAACAATCATAGTAGCAGTGTAAGCTTCATGAATAATAACACGAGTTTTATGGGAAACATTCTTGGCTGAAACTATCAGAATCAGTTATATAAGCAATACAAGACAGAGCAGCTATGCTAAGACACTCATCTATAAATGAAGTTGAAGACACTAAAAATGGTACAAGACTTCAAAATTATTCATTTATATAATAGCTTTTAAAGTTCATCGAGTCTCGGTGAAATGAAGAAAGGATATAAATGCACAACTACAAGTAATATGTAAGAATACAAACTCATGTTCTTATTTGTAAACAACTTCTGACGAGGAAATAAAAAGTAAATCCTTGATGCTGAGGAAATTGAGATTTAAATGCACCAACACTAAAGATCCTTCTTCAAAAGACTTAGTACAATTTCTTACTAGCTAGTGAAAATGTAAATGGTGAATAAAAAATAAAATTTCACTATGCTCATCTTGGACAAATTGAATAATATGTAGAGAATTATAGAAACTTTGACAATTAACTTTTTACAAGTAAACCAACACTTGATCAACAGTCAAATGAATTACCAAACTCATTTCCACTATCTTTAAGGTTTTCCTTCAATGTTAAGTTCTCTGATCTGCTAATATGTGCATTGTTTCCAGGTTTTGCAATGAGAATGTCAGCAGTTCACAAGACTCAAGACTGAATGAAGAGGAAAAAGGATTCATCAATTTTTGGCCCTGACTATACCTGGTCTACAGCAAACACGTGGATCAGCCTATCCCGGGAAGCAGAAGCGAGGAACTTATGTCCAGTCTCTGGCCGGCAGTACTCGAGGCACAGCACCTCTGCATCGTGGGCTTCGATCTTGCACAGCTCATCCAAAAACTGCAGCTCGTGAACCCTGCAAGAAGAGTGCAGTGATGACCAAGTCCCTTACTAGTGTGTTGGTTCATCATTTGATGCACATCTCTACTATTTGGAGAAAAGCCATTCATTTAAAAGACATTTGTGCTTATTAGCAAATAGGAAATAAAAAAAATAGAAGGTAATTGTATTTGAAATTACTCAAAGTGCTATAATTGACAATGAGAAGAAACCATATTAAGGCAAGAGTTGGTTATCCAGAGGAATGTAAATCAATGATGAGTCATTGAGAACAGAGAAGTTACATGGTAAATAAATTAATACATTTTGTTAAGATCACATGTAATTAATAGAGCACAAAAAAGAAAAGAAAGATGAAAAAGCAGTATTAGAGAGAAAAACTACAAGAATCCAGAGATGTAAACATAAATTAAAGCACAATGCACGGTGGGGGGAAAATACATATAATACAAATAAACACTGAAATGTATGCATCACAAACACCAGTAGGTGCATAAGAAAAGGATGAAGTGCAAGTTAAAAAAAATCAAATAACTATGTATGAGATGCACAACATAAAGAGTAGATGTATATTCAGTAAAGCAAAAATGGATATGTTAATTCTTCAGTGCAAAATCACAAATTGGAAGTGCATTGGTGTGCAGGAGAAGAGTTGTGCATCAGCCATTATTGAAGAAAAACAAACAGCAATCCAAATGATCAAACACACAAAGAATCATTGGTTAGGTATGTGTAAAGAAACAACTTGAGTGGTTCGGGAGCACAAAGCAGTCATTTCCATCAAAGCAAAGAGAGAGTGCCGTGCATCACAATAAAACAAATCAGCTGACAGTCAGGTAAGTGGTGCAGAAGAAAGTAACACACAGCTGACCACCAAGAGATGTAGATCAGAGAAAGAACCACACAAGTGATTGTCAGGTAAGTCAATGCAAAAGAGAACACACAACTGACTGTCAGGCTAGTGCAGAAAGGCAACACAAGTGACTGTTAGGTAGAAACACAAGTTGTCAAGTAGTATGCACAAGTGAGTCACCAGGCAGCCACCACCTCCACCAAGCAGTGTAAGGAACTGCCGCTGTACAACCCTCAAACCCTCCTGCCGCTGACCTGATGTTGCCCGCCCGGTCCCCAGAGGCCAGATGCTTGCCATCTGGACTGACACGGATGCAGCGCACGCCATTCCGGGAGTCGTAGGAAGTGTCGTTCCTGTCACCTCCCTGGGGGCTGATGTCTGTGTCCTTGATGAAACCCAGCTCAGGGTCCACATACAGGGTCTTGAGGAGCTCCTAAGAGAAGACAAGCAGGCTGGCAACTGGCCTAAAGCATACTGGAGCATGAAAGCTAATTTTGCAACATTCACTCACTTGCTCACTCACTAATACTGCAGGAAGGGAAGGGAGCATATAAAGTAATATTACAACACTCTCACAAGTATTATAAAGGGAAGGGAGGATGTAAGGTAATACTGAAACTCACTCACTCACTCACTCACTCACTCACTAATATTACACAGAGGGAAGGGAACATATAAGGTAATATTGCAACATTCACTCACTCACAAATAGTGCACAGAGGGAAGGATGAAAGGTAATATTGCAACACTCACTCACAGAGGGAAGGATGTAAGGAGAAGGGAGCATGTGGGGTAAAATTGGAACACTCATTCACTCACTAGTATTTTAGAGAAGGAAGGAAGCATATGCACTAACACTCACTCCACTATTCAGTCAGTCACTCACACATTGGTACTGGAGAGGGAGAAGAGCATGTACACTAACACTCCACCATCCACACACCTAGTATTGCAGAGTGGTGAGGAAGCAACATGTCAACGAGCTACTACAAGGGTGATCACATTGCTGCTGATTGTGAAGCCAGAAATTATGCCATCATCTTAAAAAGCTGTTCTTTAATGTTGAATATGAAGCAAAGATTATTTCTAATCCATACAGCATCAATCAGGTAGAATTTTCTAACCCCCAAAAGGCACCATTGTATTAACATAGTGCATATCTTCACTAATCTTTGATGGAACAAACTATTCATAGGATTAACTTCAGAAAAAACTTTCATTTTGATGATAAATTTCTTGCAATTCTTATATCATAAACAAACTAGTTTCTGTTCTTATAAGAAGTATACCTCATGGATAGAAAAGTTCTAATATTAATCATTTTATGCCTAAGGGTGTAAGACTCAACTTTTGGTCTTTTGGTGCAAATGACTCAACTAATGACAGAGTGCTGCTCAGCTTGTGGCAGTGTCAAGATAGTAAAATAGAAAAGCAAACTTGGTAAAGACTCACAACTTCCACATCCTGTAGATGGCAAAGGCAATTCAAGCAATGAAGCGCAAGATTCTAGTTAGTATGTTAAACTAAATTTCAGTATAAGAAGGGTGGCCGCTAAACACTAGGGCTGCAAGTACTGGTAAAATGGAAGTACAACTGCAAGGGAATCACTCACAGAGAAAATCTATAGTCTATTATTTCTATAGTCAGCTTTATTTGTCTAGCAAATGAAAGCTGCATTACTGGCACAGAGACACTGAACTGAGTACAAAACTGTCCCACACTTACATCAGTCCACAAAAACACTCTTCTTCCTCATAAGTTACTCACACACACATCAATCCACTAGGACACTCCTCTTCCTCTAAGTTACTGGTCTCTTGGTACTAAACATCATATATATAAAGAGAAATATAAGAATGAAGCATAAAATTAAGGTTCTGAACTCACATTACTGTAGATGTTCCTCTTGTACAGCGTGTTGGGGGACATGGAGGGATCAATGTTCCACACTCGAATGGTGTCATCCGAGGAGCAGGTGATGAAGGAACCAGGGGGAAGCAGGGCCTTCACTCCCTCCCCTGGTGGCGGGTATGTCTCCACACCCCAGATGCACGCAGAGTGGTATAGGTACGAGTGTGACTTTCCAACCTGCAAGAGGATGAAGTTATAAGAATATAGTTTTTTCTTTTCTTATTATTTCTCCTATTATTATGTCTTTTTTCAAGTTGTGAGAATATGTTTTTTTCTTTCATTATCATTATTATCATCTTTTTATGATGGATTGAAGTGGTACAGTGGTGACATTTTACTTAATTATTTTCTGATGTCATTTCAAATTGTATTTTGAAACATTATCACACTGATTTTCTCTCTATCTTTCTCCATTTTGTCCATGTCTATCATTATAATATATTTTCAATAAATAAATTAACTTAAACATTTGAAACTCATAATGTATACATTAAGGAAGCAAATCCTTTACAGTGAGAGAAATACAACTCTCCATTGTTTCATAGATCACTGAACACAAGGAAAACTACATCACAACTACAAGATTCTAACCAGCACACAGTCATTAAAAGAGACAAGTGAGCCAGGTGAAGTGAAGAGAGCAAAGGGAGCACCTCCTCCACCACAACACAAATATACATACCCGCTTGATGTCCTTCACGTCCCACACATACATGGAGTGGTCATTGTACACAGCCGTCACCTTGTGGTTGTTCTCATCATAGGCGATGGCGATGGTGTCCGGGTACTTGGCATTGTTAGGGTGAGTGGCCATGTGGCTGAGAGCGGATCAGTTAGTAAGGGTCACTCGACAATGGCAATGGACACATACACTTTCATACACACATACTAATGAACATAACACCAAAACATTTACATACTATGTTACCTCACGTGACAAGTCCTTTTCATCACGTGACAAGTCCTTTTCTAAGTTCACAAAATCAATATTAATCAAACAAACAAGTCAACTGGACATATAGTTATTAGGAAAAATTAATGAATCAATTATATCATGCAGCAAATTAGGTAAATTTTTTTTAATTCACTACAGTACTCACATGTAGACACTCTCATTCCTACTCAAAGATTGGTCAATATAAGTATTCACCTTTTTCCATGTGGCACTGACTGGCTATGTCACAAGACCACCAAGCCACCATAGGTGAATCAGACATGCACACACACTTTAAAACCTTCAATCAAGTGCTATGAAATGCTGTAAACTACAAGTAAGATAATTTAACACACACATCAGTATGGACAGGACACTCACCTAATGGTTAGCCCCTTGGAGACATCCACTCCCAGATAGTGTGTGCGGGGAAGGGTGGTCACAAACTGCAAGTTGAAGGGACTGAAGCAGCGAACGATACCCTCAGCACATCCCACAAAGATGTAGTTCTCACCAGCAACCAGGCAGTTGGCACTTGGGGTCTGAGTGATGAAAATAAAGAGTGAGTGGAAAATGGTCTAAAAATGAAGATTTTTAGCAGATTTCTTGTCACCCAACCAAAACCCCTGATTCCCCACATGCCCCCATGAATGTCTCCTTCCATTCCTAGGGCATTAATTGATATACCCTTATGTCTTGCCGGTGAGGTGAAGAGATTCTTACGGCAATGGAAGTGTTTATAGTTTACAGAAGAGGCGTCATTAATAAACACACAAAACCTCTTCTTTATATGTGTATATCACATTTAAACATTGCTGTTACTAAAGTGACTTTTTCTGCTGATTGAAGCTATATTAACAAATGATAATGAGTATCTCTATCAGAACATCTGACTTCACTACAACAAATGAAAAGATTTTGTGCCCCACCTTGTCCTCCTTGAAAGTTGCATTTCCATTGACACTTGGGACATTTCACATTACTTGCAATACTACGTGATTTTAAAATGTTAATCCTGTGTCAAGGTTACATAATGAAGCTCCAGCAAACATCTCAAACATCTAAGATTCAAAATTATTAAAAATAACAAATGAGCCCAAGGATTTTCAGAATTTCATCTCATAATGCAAAGAAACAAATATTTGTAGTCCCATAACACCACTTTACTGACCAGCAAACCTGCCCACTACAAGCATTCCACTTACAACAAACAAGAAGCACTGGCACTAACACAAACACTGATACTGGCACTTACCCTCAGCTCCACCCACTTGTCCAGCAGCCTCCTGTTGTTGAACTCACACAGGAGGCCAGACTTGGTGATGGCGAAGGTGGAGTCCCCCATGTCTCCCCGGCCACAGGCAACATCACAGAAGTAGTTGTTGCGCTGCTCCCCAAGGATTGCAGACCGCCCAGTCAGGGGAACTGGCTCCTTGAACTGCCCATGGAAGGAGGAGTTCATGAGTTAATGGAAGTTAAGGATATGACTGGTGTCTTTATAAATGTCATCACAATAATCAATTTTCATGCACTTATAGCCAAAATATAGTAGGAGCTTGACAATATAAGAAAATAAGGGAAGGTGCAAGAAGCCACGTGGCCTGCATGTGGCACTCCCTGTATAAAACATTGCTATTTATTTATATTTTCACCCATATTTTTGTTTAATTTATTTCCCTATAAGGCTGCCTAATGACTTCCCTCTAACAATTTTGAGAATCACTGAGGCATGTTATTTCTATAAACATCACCCTCAAAAAATCTAACTTTAGTTAGAGCCCAAGGACTGTCAATATACTGATTTCCATTTATTATGCACCAATTATTATGCAGGTTCTTCCTCCTCTGCCTTTTTTTCCATGCTATGTGAGGTTCTCTCTCTCTCTCTCTCTCTCTCTCTCTCTCTCTCTCTCTCTCTCTCCACTAAAGTACATCCATTACTATTACAGTTACACCATCATCATTATATTCAACTGAACACAACATAAAATAATATCGGTTCCATTACAGCTCAAACTCACTCTCTTCTCTACATCAACTCCGAACTTAAATTCAGCACTGTTGCAAGAGGCTAACGTTAACCTCACTATCAGAGGCTCAACACTTCACCCAATGAAAATGTACGAAGCTGCACGCAAGACTTTGGAATGTTTCACCACGTGCCTCAGACCTTCATAACAGGCCAAGCGTGCATTGCAGGTGGTCGGGGAGGGGAGTGTCGCCGGGGTCATGGTCTGGCACTAAATTTTCTGGGAGTAATAAACAGGAGGCCTGCATGTCGTGTCCTTCATTGTGAGGGAGAACAGAGAGAAGAGAAAGAAAAGGCTAAAGAAGCAAGGAGAGAGGGAGGGAGGGAGGGAGGGAGGGAGGGAGGGAGGGAGGGAGGGAGAAAGAAAGAAAGAAAGAAAGAAAGAAAGAAAGAAAGAAAGAAAGAAAGAATGGGAATGAAAAGGAAGGGGAAGGAAGGAAAGAATAAAGCACGAAAGAAAAAAAGAAAGGAAGGAAGGACGGAACGAAAGGAGGAAAAGAAAAATGCAGAAAAAAAAACAATAACTCGTGAAGCACATAACTGGAAAGCTATTGCTCAGATCGAAATAATCCTGAGTGTTGAGAGGGCGAAGGAGGTTAAGGTAGGTGCAGAAGAAATGGTACTTGAGCGAGAATGATGCCCAGATGCATGTAGAGAAACGTGGAGTGATGTAATGGTGGATAAAGGGGGAAGGCGGGCAAAGAGCGGGGCAGGGTGGGACGGGGGCACGGTGAGGTGATGAGCGTGGCGTAATGCAAGGTGGTGGTGCGTGGCGAGGCTGGGTGGGGTAGAGTGGGGTGGGATGTTCGTGAATGGGCAATATTTTGAAACATCTGCGCCACACTTTCACGAAATTCAAAACGCTCAAGTTATTTATGGATTTTTAATGGTTTCTTGTGAGTGAGGTTTTAGTGGTATATTAAACAAGATCTCTATGTCATAAGGAGGAGAAACGCTCTTGATCCCCCAAGGGTAATCGTCTCAATATGGTCTTTGCTATCCTCTATATCGCTATTTCCATGCCAACTGTTCTCCTGACCTTGCTAAATGCACACCTCCTCCTCCTCCCGCGGTCTCACTCCACAAGGCTTTTTTTCTACCTCGTATTATTGAAGTGTTTATATATCAAGTTTCTGGCAAATATTCACATTCTTTTTTATAAGGCAACTAAGGTAGGAGTTATGCAGCCAGACTGGTTAAACTTGCTCGATCTTTACAATAAATATCGTTTTTCTTTCTAACAAGGTGACATTTTTGTTACGTTCCTAATTATTTCCTCAGTCCTTCTCAACCGAAAAGAAAAAAAAAGAATGTCGCCACGGTGGGAAATGTTTAAAAATAATTTTTCTCATCACTGAGGAGACGAAAGGAGAAGAGATTAAAAAGACAAAAAAATAAATAAAACAAGTGAAAACATAAAATAAAAGAACATAACCAGATATTGAAGTTATTGTCATGATTCTTAAATGCGAAAAATAAAATAAAATGTCGTAGAATCCAATCCTACCCGTCTACAGTATACTACCCACCCTCAGTCCACCCACCTGCCCGTTCCGCCCCCTCCTGAGTGTCACCTTGCCGTTCCTGTTGCTGCTGCTGCTGCTGCTGCTGCTCACCTACGCCCCCCTCCCCAACACTCAGGTCCTTCTTAACCACTTCCTCAATTACTTTCAACCCACCCCCAATCCCTCTCCCTCTCCCTTCACCCGCTGCAGCACGCCACTGATACTGATGAATGTTGCACTGCAGTCTTTGTAGCGCCCGCTTTATCACAATCACACCGCGTGTTACTGTCACGGCTGATTCAGGGCCCGGCACACTGTAACCTAAGCTATTTGGAAAGCGACACCTTCACTGCGGGCTTTTATTTATTTATCTAATTCCTTTCTTCTGACTTTCTCTTACCCTTGACTGGAACATCTCTCACATGAAAGATCTTCTGTATTTGTTTTTTTGCTTTTTTCAATGTATTTCTTGTCTATTCATTTCTTATTAATCTAGCTATCTTATCGCCTTTTGGCTGGAACACCTTTTACAATGAAGTTTTCTCCTGTATTTCAATGTGTGTTTTTTTTCTATAATGTTCCTTATCTTTATGTATTTGTATTCAAGTATCTATCTATCTATCTATCTATCTATGCCTCAACTTTACAAGATGCTCTGCTTTCCAAGATTCTGTTTTTCTTTCCCTATCTTGAACGAACATAGGGTCCGTATTCAGAAACGCTTTGCTCTCTAACCACGACTATTTTCCATTTTCCAATGGCAAAGAGATGATTTGCGGGGTTTTCAAGCGTTAAAAATGTAGAAATCTTGTCACTTTGCCTCTAGAACCACAAAAACACCTTGAAAACTCATATACATTTAAATAAAGCCCTGTGAAATAGTGTAGGTGAAATACAGAAGTGCTTGAGAATACGAGTCTCAGTCCTCACCTTGCATCCGCGCGCCACCTCCAGGTACCAAAACTTGACGTGGCGATTCCCGACGGTGACGAAGTATGAGCCATTCTCCGCGAAGCTGATGGCCTTCACCTTGCTGGAGAACTTGTTAGAGGCCACCTTGACGCCGCCCCGCCAGTCCCACACGTTCACTATCATATCGTGCTGGGACCCCACCGACACCACGTACTTCTGCGTCGGGGAGAATGCCTGGGGGAGAAGAATTGGATTGGTTAGTATGTGTATGTATAGTGAACGTTTCTCTAACTTGCTGGTCGAGGTAAAGATTCTTCCTCTATCTTCTGCAGCAACACTTTCATCCCTCCACTACCTCCATCGCCTCCCACATCTCTACCAAAACCGCCACCACCCCCCACCAAAAATACAGGAATGGTTGGTGTGTCTACGTACTACAAGGACCATCTATATTCCTGTACTGGCCGAGGTTACGATGTGTGTTGAATAAACTGGCAACCAATTCACTATCTCATTCTTCCTCCATGCACCTCCTCCACTGTACCCCCACTTCCCCTATATATATTTCCATCACCTCCCACACACTACTACTACCACTACCACCTCCACAACTTTCACAACATTCAACAGTGAGACATTGATCCATTAGTTATTGGATCCAATGTCAATCAGGAAAAAGTAAGTGACAGATAATACGGCAGAAAAAAAAAACACACACACATAATGCCGCACGTTACAAATAAAACAAAGACGAAAAAGCACAATTTGTAATATTAAATAGCATCGAAATAGCAAATTAAGCATAAAGGGAAAGAAAGAGAAGGAAAAAGATCAGAGACAGGAGGGAATAAGAAGGGTCGGTGGATAATGGATGGGAAAGGTGAGAGGGAGGGAGGGAGGGAGGGAGGATCATAAAGTAAATAGTGACAAAATATATATATAAATTGTGGCACTGGAATTTACGAGTGCCAAGAGACAGGAGGAGGAGGAGGAGGAGGAGGAGGAGGAGGAGGAGGAGGAGGAGGAGGAGGAGGAGGAAGTGGAGGTGGAGTAGGAGGAGGTGTAAAGAGAGGTAATGGTTGCTCTCAAATGCCACTGTTGAATTACTAAAGATTTGAGATGAAAAGTGTTATAATTTTAGGGGGGTGGCGTCTCTCTCTCTCTCTCTCTCTCTCTCTCTCTCTCTCTCTCTCTCTCTCTCTCTCTCTCTCTCTCTCTCTCTCTCTCTCTCTCTCTCAAGGAAATACCACCAAGAAAAGAACATCGCTTCTTTTGGTTAAACGTCTGAGTAGAGGAATCTTTACCACACCCACACCCACATCCACACACACACACACACACACACACACACACACACACACACACACACACACACACACATCCACCTACACCCACAAACCTTCAGTTTTTACTTTCACCTTTGTTCTCGTCCTTGTCCTAACTTTTCCTATGACATTCCAAATGGTATAATTCTTCTTCTCCTTTTCCTCCTTCTCTTCTTCGTTCCCGTTGTTACAGGGGGGAGAGAGAGAGAGAGAGAGAGAGAGAGAGAGAGAGAGAGAGAGAGAGAGAGAGAGAGAGAGAGAGAGAGAGAGAGAGAGAACACTGAGAATGGGTCAATATAGTGTGGTGTGGTGTGGTGCAGTGTAGTGTAGTGTAGTGTGGTGTGGTGTGGTGTGGTGTGGTGGTGGTGGTGACGATGGTGGTGGTACGGGAAACAGCGTCACCTAACACCGGATATGACCTGCTCACCTCGAGGGGCCACACACACACACACACACACACACACACACACACACACACACACACACACACACACACACACCTGTCCATGCACTACATTACTAATCTTCCTTTTACTCTATCCAGGCAACACTGATCGAAAAAACATAATAATAGTAATAATGATGATAATGATGATGATGATAATAATAATAATAATAATAATAATAATAATAATAATAATAATAATAATAATAATAATAATTAACATACCAGGAGCAAAAACAACAAAAACTAAGTACATCATCATCGTCATCATCACCACCACCACCACCACCACCACCACCACCACCACCACCCCATCATAGCCATTATCATTATCAGTTCGTCTTTCATTCCAACAAGTTCGTCAATAGCTCACTCCCTTTAATTAAAGAAAGTGAATGAAAGACGTTCTCCTTTTTTTCCTAAACATTACACTGAATTCCGGTCTGTTTCTCTGTTTGTCTGTCTGTCTCACTCGCCCAACCACC
>CM035197.1:5607732-5635232 GCA_020233015.1 Callinectes sapidus
GAGAGAGAGAGAGAGAGAGAGAGAGAGAGAGAGAGAGAGAGAGAGAGGGAAATTGCTTTGGTATTTATAATTTTGAAGGCCTTGTATTCCAGATGTACGTGTTTACTGCAGCTTCCTATGTACCAAACGTGATCATTTTAGTTTATTACGTGCATGAGAAAGAACACTTTACAACAGCCTCTTTCAGTACGAAGCGTTATGAGTTAGGTGTGAGATTTCTCAAGACTGGTGGTGAACTGGAGCAGTTAGATTCGTGTTTTGACTTACAACTTGAAAGGGTCACAGTAGCCTCTCCTCCATATGCTGAACTATGGCTTTTGGTGTACATAATGTGAATTTACCATGTTTTCTCTCATTGTGTTTGGATAGTGGGTCTCCTTTCCCTGGTAGTTGTTAGAAAATTGTCACTCTGCATAAATTATCATCTTGTGATGCTGTGTTATGTTGCCAATACAAGTTCCCCTTTACTATAGGTAGTTTTCTACTCCACGTGTAGCGCATCAATGGTAACACACTAAGATGGGAAGGCTGTTCGTCAGGATTAAGTTTATTGCACTTTTTTACACACGCGCACACACACACACACACTCACACACACACACACACACACACACACACACACACACACACACACACACACACACACACACACACACACACACACACACACACACAAAAGAGTTTTTATGGTCAGATCTTTAATAGTTTTGTTTGAACATCTTGAACACCTTATAATGGAGTTTATGAGTGTGCTCGAGGCACTAATTAAAGTTATTATGGTGTTTGAGGGTGTTTACGGGATTCTAATAATGATTCAACAAGGGAAAACAAAATACCTATAATAACCTGAGTAATGATGATCTCTGTGGTCTTTCACCATCGTAATAATGAGAGACACAAGCATTTCGGAATATGGTCCCTGATTCTAGGGCCTGTATTGGGTTCATTAATAATACTATACATTTGTTTTTGAGAATGCGATACCTCTGGTACACAGGTTAACATTCTACAAAAGTGCAATAATACATCATACTGAACTTGTTAAAACCACAGTACAGTAATTGCCTCCCAAGATACCAACTAAAACACGCAACACATTTTTATGAACTGTCAGGATAAAACTGCAGTTATTTCCCAAACCTCTCTGGTGAAGGTATGGAATTAAATCCACTTTTCTCCCCAATGGAATTTGTCCCGTAGTCATATAAAGTCTTTTCTATACAGTGAAAATTGTGTTGTGTAAATGAAAGTGCTTATGCTACTTATATGTTAGTGTCTGTGTGTGTGTGTGTGTGTGTGTGTGTGTGTGTGTACGTAGCAACCCTTACTTGACCTTATTAACCTTAACTTCCTCTCATTTACACACACACACACACACACACACACACACACACACACACCTTAACCCCAAACCCACAATCCACATAACCCCTCTCTCCCTCCCCGCCTGTAGGACCCTAAAGACGTCCTCCAGGCTTACGACGCCATGCTGGACTTCCTGGCGGATTGTGACTGGAGCGAGGTGGAGTCGGAGCTGCAAGGGCGTGGCGTGAAGGCCATTACTTTCTACGACGTGGTGCTCGACTTTATCCTGATGGACGCCTTCGAAGACCTGGAGAACCCGCCCTCCTCCGTCACTGCCGTGGTGCAGAACCGCTGGCTGTCCAACGGCTTCAAGGAGTCTGTGAGTTGAAAGAGGGAGAGAGGGAGGAGGGGTAGAAGGACGAGGAAAAAGAGGGAGGGGAGGGAAGGGGGGGAAGGGAGGGAGGGGAGCGAGGGGGGAAGGGAGGGAGGGGAGCGAGGGGGGGAAGGGAGGGAAGGGAAGAAAAGAAAGAGAGGGAGAGGAGACAGGGAGAAAAGATAAGGAGATAAGGAAGAGGGAAGAGGGAAGAGAGAAGAGAGAAGAGAAAAGAGAGAAGAGAGAAAGAGAGAGTTTACTGAACTTTTGAAATAGCTATGCACGCCAATGCACAACTTTAAGTTCAGTGTATATTACTTTATGTACTAACTGTTTAAATAAAAGAGAGAGAGAGAGAGAGAGAGAGAGAGAGAGAGAGAGAGAGAGAGAGAGAGAGAGAGAGAGAGAGAGAGAGAGAGAGAGAGAGAATTACTGCAGTTACGGATTAAGAAAAAAATGCCACCTCTTACACTAAGCAATTACCGTGAACCAGAATCAAATCAGTGTCTTTTACCCAGCAAGTTTAGACCAGCATTACATAAGCACCTCTTAGTAGTAACAGTAGGGAGAACAGTAATAAAAGAGAGACCTTTCCATATTGTAGGTAGTTTTCATTACTCTAGTTTCTGACGCTTATGCCCATATTCTTAAACGCTCTGCTCACTCATCATCACTATTCTTCAAAGGCTCTTGTTGAAGGGACTAATTTTTTAAGGGTATTTATATAATTATAGTGATGGATTGGCAATATTTGTAGGAGAAACTGTCTTGAAAATTCGGCAAATTTTCTCCGTGATCTTGGAAAAATTTTGTGGTGAGAGAGCAAAGAGTTTAAGAATACTGGCCTAAATAATGTTGTCCATGATATCTAAGCCAACAAAGGGGATATTAGCAAGGTTCTTAGGGTCAATAATCAATATATAACCTGAAATAACAAGTTCAAGCTGGAGAAATTTATGTTTAGGAGAGAAATAGGAAGGAACTGGTTTTCAAACAGGATAGTTGATGGGTGGAACAGACTCAATAACCATATTATTAGTGGTCAGACATTAGGGAGATTTAAAAGAAGATTGGACAAGTTTATAGATGAGGGTGATAAGTGGATAGACAGAGGTGTTCACACAGGGACTGTCACGAATAGGTCTAACGGCCTCTTGTATTTTTTAATGTTCTTTTGCTCTTAAGCCCTTCTAAGCTGCTACCTATCCCACTCCCAGGCTCTGTCCACCGCTGTCTGGAGCGTGTTGCGGGCCAAGCGGCGTATGCTCAAGTACCATGATGGGTTCATCGCGCACTTCTACGACGTGTCTGAGCACCTTTCCCCCGTGCTGGCCTGGGGCTTCCTGGGGCCTGATGAGAACATGCGGGAGTTGTGCACGTTCTTTAAGGTGAGATGGGCCTCTGTAATTTACTTACGGTTGTCTCATGGTCTCACAACTGGTCTTTTACCTGTTTAATACCTTTAGTACTGGGACACATTCTTATCATGTGTCTTTTGTGTGATTGGACGATTTTATTGACATTAGGTTGGGTGTATGGAGATCAGAAGATTGATAGCCAGAGTCAGTACATACTATTTTGATCCCTACACGAATTTCTGAGACTATAAAATTAAAATTAAAATATTAAGCAGAATAAGTATGAAAATGCTTCCCTGTATTGAAGGGATTAAGGAGCTTTGATATAGCTCATAGCGACTAATCTTTGAACAGAACAAAGACCACTTACCCACCATGCACCGGGAAGACAAGGCCACAACCTCTCAGCTTACATCCCATACCTTTTGTGTCTGAATGAGGTGGTAGACATTCACTCATTAGTATATATAAACTAATGCAGACATTTTTCATGAATAGCTAACAAGTTGGTAAAGAAGAATCTTGAAAAATAAAACAGTGTTCTGCAGCTAAAACACAAGCATATCTACTTCTTAATAAAATAAAAAAAACATAATTGCTAAGATTAGAGTTTTGGTACTCTTCAAGGTGATGGGAAAGTGTGGCACTTCTTGGCTAAGTGAGGTAAGGGTGTAAATTTTTAGTGAAGGGAGGATGAGTGTGTATTTCATTCAGGTAGGGAGAGATGAGGTATTCACTCTTCAAGGTAATCAGGATGATGTCTTCAAGATGAATGGTAATGTGAGGTGAGTACTTGCTTTCTATGAGGGAATGTGTAGTATTTTTTGTCTATTCTGTTCAAGATGATCAATAATGAAGTGTGAAGGAAAAAAGACTGCTCTGAGTATAAGTTTCTATAAAATGGAAAAAAATACATGAGACTTATAAATGGATGCAAGGAATTTTTTTCTTTCTTTTATACTGGTAATTCGTTTTGGATGATAAATAATGGAATGTCATGGAATAAAGAAATTTAACTTGAATATGGTTATAGTAAAAAAAGATATAAAGATATAAGATGTGTAGATATTTTTTAATGCTGTGTGTTTTATTTTAGATCATCAATAAAAGGCAGACGTAATTTTGGTAAATAGAATTAATAATTACATGAACGCAAAATAAAGGTGAGAGGCAGGGAAAGAGGCAGTACCCAGGTGCGTCGCAGCACATTTCAATCCAAAGCAGTGATGGCTCAAATGTTGTCGCTGTACACTTTTATTAATCCAATAAAACTTTAAGGCCATAATGTGTGCCACATTCTTGTAATTAATGTTCCTACCAGTGCACTGTGCACTCCGTCTATAGTACTGCTGTGTGGCAGGAAAGGTTTCATCGTCATGATGTAGAAGTGTCCTCCCTCTTGAATAGCTCAAGGGTGGAAACATGTAGCGTTATTTTATAAAACGAGCACACTACCAATATTTTTCCCTCGTCACTATTGCAAGATATTTGTCACCAGCTCCCTGTATCGTAACTTACCGGAGCCTCCCCTGCTGACCGCTATAACTCGCAGGGGTAAGGGTAACTAATGAATCTTTGCTACTCACTCACTCTTGCCATGTACTTCTTGTTGCCGTAACCTGCCGAAAAGATAATTACTCCCAGTGAGGTCTAATAGCACTGGTTCAGAGGGTGCTGTGAACTTATCATTAAAACCAGCTGTGACCTCACTAAACTTTGTGTCTCACAAAACAAGGGGCCAGTCTCACCCTGCCCTCTAAAGATATCTCCTTTCCCCAACACAAAACTCAATGCATACATTCTTCATTCCCCCCACCCTCAAAAAAAAAAGTAATAATAATAAATAAATAAATAGATAAAAAATAGAAATGAACAACTTTCAGTTTTCTAAAAAAGCTATTTTGGGGGGCCGGCACCTCCGTGGGCTTTGTTTTAAACCATCTTATTTTGCCCTTCATTGCACTTCTCTCTTCTTCTTTGCAGTCACTACATTAAAAAAAACACATTGGTGAAAAAGGTACCGTTGTACTGCACGTGGCTGTTATGGATCATGTTTGGAGTTAGAACGATGATGCACGTGGCAGAAATATTTATGGTGGTGGTATTAGTATATTGTGTTGCAGTAACAGGAGCTTTAGTAGTCTTTGTTATATGATTCACACTTCAATAAACAGAGCTTCTACATTCTTTGCTATAAAATCAAAGGCAATGATGCCTACAGCTGCACCAATAGCAACAGAAGGTATTGACTGTGCTTGGGTTTGTGAGCAGGCAGTGTGTCTCAGGGGCCTGTGCATCCCTTGCAGCTTTCATACTTACCATCGTTAACCATTTTATTGAACTAAATTATTTATATTTCGTCAACAAATACTTAATGGATCATATTTTCAAGAGTCGTGCAGCCAAGCGTGGTGATTCATATCTTGGTCAGACTAACAAACACTGTCTTCACTACATTCACATGTACCCGAGGCAAATTCGGTTTACGATTATTAGGACACACACACTTCGATACGCCTTCTGTTCCCTAACTGAGCCTTATGTCCCCAGGACCAGATCGTGGGGCTGCTACAGGACCTGTTCAGCTTCAGCAGCGTACGCTACACCACAGTGGAGGAGTTAGCGGTGGACGTGATGAACCTCACCAAGGAACGCTTTCAAGTCATCAGCCAAAGACTGGCCTTGTAGTCCCTCCCGCCACAGAAGCCGCAAAACAGAGCCGCCAAGCAGCTACAAGCCAGGTTGTACGAGTATGAATGTTGTATGTAGATGTATGTACTGTATGTATGTACCTGCTCACCTTCAGAGGGAGTCTTGCAGCAAAATGGAAGCAAATCAGTCACTTCATCTGAATTTCTACTGTGCCTTGCTGTGCACACTCAGCGTCCTGCCTCGGTGTCCTCCTCGCTCACCATCACGTGTTCAGCAATGTACAATATACACCATGTAGTCATGGGACGAGGCGGGATGATGCATGATTTTCAGGTAACATTGTGTCCAAAACAATAAGTGTTTGCCCCTTCCCTATGAATATTTATAACAAACCCTTTTTAGGCCGTTGTTGATAGTGTCTACCTGTTACTAAAAGTGAAATGTTACCAAGAGTTTACTTGTACAGTTTAAGATGTTGAAGTTTTACAGAAATATTATTATTACGGCACAAACATATTATCATTATGATTAGTAATGTTATGAAACGTAAGACAAGTATTCATGCTATAGCTGACTGTAGTTAAAAGGCCTAAAGTGTGCTATTCTGGTTGTGTGGTAGTGTGGCAGGATGTGGCAGGAACCAGAGAAAGGCAGATTCCCTCACCTCATCTCTCCGATGTAATTGTGGTGCAGCAAATGCCACAGTGAGCAGGGTGGCGGCAGTGCAACGGAGTGACTTGGTGTGAACACAATATTACCTGCTGTCCCTGGAGCTATGTTGCGGCGAGGAGGAAGGGACATTTTAGCATTCCGCTCTATTTATTGTGCGGCCATTGTAAGTGTGGGTTGTGGCAGGCTAAGTGAGGGGAGGGAGCGCCTCCCTACGGAGCCTTGCAAGTCCTCGGATGTAATATTCCAGAAGTCATACTCGTATGTAGTTTGTTTACTGTTGATTGATATGAATATACATGTACAGTATTGAAAAGTGTTTAACTGCCTTTGTTTTTAGCCTCTCTAGTACTACTTTTGACGAACTGTGGTCACGAAACACAAAATTGTTGCGTGATTTCTGAGACGTGAAAAAAAAAACTTGCAGCGTCTGCTTGCAGCTGCAGGACGAGTGGTGCTGTGAAGAAGTCAGAGGCGACATCTCTCTCTCTCTCTCTCTCTCTCTCTCTCTCTCTCTCTCTCTCTCTCTCTCTCTCTCTCTCTGTGTGTGTGTGTGTGTGTGTGTGTGTGTGTTGTGAGAGGAAGCGGTGAGGCGGGAGGGGGGGGGCGCTAGCTACGCCTTCCGAAGCCAAGATTACCTCTTCATGGCAGGGTGTCCCCACTGCTTGGTGCTGCTAGCAGGGCAGAATCCAGCAACGGCGAGTGTTTGTATGTCCTCTCACCTTCATGTTCAGTATCTCAGCGATCGATCGAGTTGCAAACATGCACGGGAAGACATACTCGCACACGGATGTCTGACAACCGACCGCACTGATCTGATCGAGTCAGGTTCGAGCCACTGAATCAAAGATAAAGAGCTTCGAGTGTCACTCGGCCAGATTCGAGCATTGTTGTATGACCAGCTCAGTGATTGCCATAAACACAACCGATAATTAATGGTGAAAAGTTACGTCAAATACAAGATTCCCTGCTCCTCTTATACGGCATGTCATGGGTCAGACAGAGCAGCTACCACCGACCCCACAATCTATTGTAAACGTGGCTGGTGCCCAAATACGGCTCGAAACGTCTCGGAGGAGGATAGATTGTGGGAGGTGCCGAGCTGGCCCACCCATAGCATTTGTTTAGCAGACTGCCGCTCGTCTTACGCCCTGATTCTGCGGTTACTGCCGCTATTCCAGCCCTCCATGCCCAACTTACTCTCCCGGTCTCCTCTACTCGCTTCTCCATCGCCCTGACAATCTCTCCACCTCATCGGTAAGGTATTTGTTCTGGTTAATTCTCCCTATTTGTGGGGACCTCAGAAGGTATTGTGCTGATTTTCCCTGGAATGATTGCTATTTTCGTGTCAGAGATCCGTGTCTGTGTTCTGAGCGCATAACAGAGGTGATAGTGTCTGGCTTGGAGACGTATATTCCTCATTCCTTTCTCAACCTAAATCTTCAAAACCGTTGTTTGTTAATCTTTACAATACGTCCACAATAGATAGAAGCACACCACTCACTTATCATGTAGAAGGATCAGTGGCCTTGCCGCAAACAAGAGGACTTCCCCAGCAAGCCAATAGTACGTCTGTAATAGCTGTAGGGGGTGTGGCAGAAATTCAACATTTCCCAAGTCCAGTGAGATGTGCACCAGGCAAGTGCAAACACGGTAACGTTTATTTTGTTTTATATGTTGGATTTGTGCGTAGAAGGATATTGGAATGTCGTGGAACTGCGCCACCAATCAAGTGGGTACACTCGTGACACTAGTCAACGAGCAACCAATATCCGCTTTCCACGATATTTCAGTTATCATTTTCTTTTGTTTTTCGGAGCACATCAGCCCTTGTGGTGTAGGTTCACTGCCATTTATTAGCATGGCAGGAATAGAAGAAGAACGTGTAGAAGATCTGGCAAGAGACTGTGAAGGCAGCTATGTGTCCAATGGGGATTTTGTGGTACCTTATTACAAGGACTGAAGGTTTGGTGGAGCTTTTTGTGAAACATGGACTTCTTCCTGGGAAAAAGCTGTATGTTAAGTGCTGGAAGGAATGCCGATTGCATGTATGTCATAAAGAAAGACGCCATGTTTCTATTACCGAAGCCACAAAACTTTACCCACCACTATCGCCCTGATTCTCTTCACCTCGCCGGTAAGAAGTACTAGTGTAATTTTTAGGCGTGTCCTAGCAAGGGTGGTCTGGGGGTTTAGATTAGGGTGGGCATTCGTTCCTTCCTCCAGTAAACTCTGGAACTCCCTTCTTCTGTATATCCATCTTCCTGTGACTTGAGTTTAGAGTTTATTCTAGAGGAAGGTTTCAAGATATTTGTCCCTGTCTTTTGACTAATTCTTCCAGACCTATAAGGGGACTGGCAAATTTGCTTTTTTCTTTTTCTTTCTTACACAAAAAAAACTTCCAATGATAATTAACTAAGCCTATATCCCCCTGTAATTTTTCAGGGCTAGCCAAGTCTCTTGCTATTTTTCAACATGATGAGTACTGTTGAAGCTGATGGGGAAGTGTGGCTCCTCGTGTCAGGGTGAGGGACGGATGTAACTTTTTGTGGAGGGAAGAGGTGTGTTTACTTCATTCAGGTGGGGAGAGATGAAGCATTTACTCCACGGCAATCAGTTTATTGTCTTCAATGTCAGTGGTGGAGTGAGATGAATACTTATTTTGTACAAGAATGTGTGGTATTTCATATTCTTTTCAAGATTATCTATAGTAGAGTGTCATGGAAAGAGAACTAATTTGACTCTATGGTTCCATTAAAATTTCAAATCAATATAATGGATGATTATAAAAATGGAGGTAAAGAAATGTGTAGTCTTTTATATCAGTTTTGGCTGATCATATGTTTGGTTTTAGGTAATCAGTAATGGAATGTCGCATAATGAAAAAGGGAAAAAAATATAAAGACAATGTGTAGTTATTTTATGTGTTCCCCGTCTCATTCAAGACCATCAATAATAAAAAAGTGGTAGGAAAAAAATACTATAATTCTAGTAAAAAATAAACAAAAAAATAAATAAATGCATGAATGCACAATAAAATTGAAAGAGACATGGAAGGGAGGGAAGTGAGTGTAGCCAGGTGCGTTACGTCACGTTTCAATACATAACATTGATAACTCAAATATTTATAGCGGTACAAACAATTTTTATCAATCCAATAGAACATTAAAGGCCATAACATGTGCCATACTCCTCTTATTGATATCCCTACCAGTGTACTGTTCACCCGCCTATAGTAACGCTTTGTGACAAAAAGATTTCATTGTTAAGATGTGAAAGTCTCCACTTCTACATTACTTTACTTTATAAAACGAGCACACTATCATTACCCTTCACTACTACAAGACATTTGTCACCAGATCTTTGTGTATTAACTTTCCAGAGCCTCCCGTGCTATAACGCGCAAGGGGAAGCGTATCTAATGAATCTGTGTAATTTGTGTCATGCAAAGTCCATAAAACAGGAGTTAGAACAATGATGCACGTGACGGTAACTGTCATGGTGGTGGTATTGGCATTTTGTGTGCAGTAGTAGAAGTTTTCGTAGTCTTTCTCATTTCATTTCCACTGGTCAATAAACAAAGCTGCCACATTCATTGCTAAAAATAAATATCGTCATTGCTGAGTGTTGCAGCAGCAGCAGCAGCAGCAGGAGGAGGGATAGATTGTACTGAGTGGATCGACCAGGCAGTGTTTCACAGCGTTTTCAGTGCGTCTCTTGCAGGTTCCATTTAATTAGAAAAGTATCAATGTCGACAACTTTATTGGTCTATATTATTTACACTTCATCAATAAATGTTTAATAAATCCTATATCTATAGTCACTCGGCCAAGCCTGGTAATTCAAAAGTTAATAATACGATCTTCAGTGCACTCGCATATACCCAAGGCACATTTGGTTTACGGTCATTAGCACACACACGCACGCACGCCAAGACGCCTCCTGTTCCCTGAATAAATTTGTTAGTGTGGTATCCATATTCACATGTTCATTTTTTCATCATTTTCATTTATTATTATTATTATTATTATTATTATTATTATTATTATTATTATTATTATTATTATTATTATTATTATTATTATTATCTTAATTATAATTAGTGTCATTGTTATCATTATTTTTATTATTATTATTATTATTATTATTATTATTATTATTATTATTATTATTATTATTATTATTATTATTATTATTATTATTATTTTAATTATAATTATTGTCATTGTTATTATCATTATTTTTAGTATTGTTATTATTATTGTTATTATTATTATTATTATTATTATTATTATTATTATTATTATTATTATTATTATTATTATTATTATTACTATTAACATCATCATCATTAACATTATTATCATAATAATAATTATTATTATTTGCATTTTTTTTTTATCATCCTTGAGATGTATGACTCCTTACTCCTGCATTATGTTTTGGTGTGGTAGCTTTGTGACCTCAAAGCACGTCTTATAATGGAGTCACCGTCAGCTTCCCAGACCATCAAAAAATGTTCTTTGTAGTTTGTGTCCTTGCATTATTTCATTACACGGGAACCTTCAACCAGTGTTTCCTGTTTTCTTTTACCTTACACGTGCTATCGCAGCCACCTTGACATATCAGTAGCTACCAATTTGTGCGCTATGGTGGGTATGCTAGAACGTGTTATGCAAAAGAAGACAACAAACACTGCTTGAAGATTCCCGTCTAATGAAATAAGGAAAGGATGCAAAGAGGACCTCTTGATGGCCCGGAAAGCTGGCAGTGACTCACTGAGGGGACGACAGTGACGTCAAAGAGCTTCCACAGTAAAACATAATACAGACGTAAAGAGTCATACATATGAATGAATTAACAATGATAATATATTATTAACAACAATGGCAAGAATAGAGGCAATACTACAATGATGCCGGAAATAAAATGAACATCTGAATATAGGTAGAATACCAACTTGAGAGGCTCATCCCTCAGGACCAGATCGTGGGGCTGCTATAGGATCCGTTCAGCTTCAGCAGTGTGCGCTACACCACAGTGGAGAGTTTGGCGGCGGACGTGGTGAATCTCACCAAAGAACGCTTTCATGTCATCAGCCAAAGACTGGCTTTGTGGCAGCGCGATGGAATGACTTGGCGTAGACACAATATTTCCTGCTGTCCCTGAAGCTGTCGCGGTGAGGAGGAAGAGTTATTTTATCATTTCGTTCTATTCAATGTTCGGCCTATGTAAGTGTTTGTTGTGGCAGGTTGAGTGAGGGGAGGGAGCGCCTCCCCAAGGAGCTCTGCAGGTCCTCTGATGAAGTATTCCAGGTCATATGTTGTTTGTTTACTGTTTATCAAAATGAATATGCATACAGTTACACTACTGAAGAAATTTTCACTGCCTTGTTTTTAGTTTCTCCAATGCTATTTCTGACGAACTATCGTGTCGAGACACTGTTTAAGATATTACGTCCTGCGGCTGCAGAACGAGTGGTGCTTTGAAAAGCACAGAGGCAGCACCTCTCTCTGTGTTGCGAGAGAAAACTGCGGGGGCTTGTTGCGGTTCCGAGGCTTTTCACGGTATTGTCGCCACTGCTTGGTGCTGCTAACATGAGACCATGCAGTGCCTCTCTCTCGGTGAGAGCGAGGGGCTTGTATTTCCTGCCACGTTTTTGTTCACTATCTTCTTCACATTTCTGACTTTCCTTAAAAATATCCAGTAGATACACAATAAAGCATGGAAAATCACTTCAGTAAGTCATTCATCAGTATTTGAGAAACAAGAGTAACCTCTGAATCGTTAGTTAGCTCTTATTTCATTTCACAATTTATTAACTTTTATGAAATAAAAACAAGTCCAAGAAAACACACACACACACACACACACAAGCATTCCAGATTAATGTTTTAAGTGGCAAGTCGCGCCACGCCAGGCTGTGGGGATGGCGGGGGCTGCTCTGCTGCACCACGAGGTAGCGGCGGCGGGACAGGCTGGCAGGAATTAGATTTGCGACTCAGACAACTGGAGCCATAAGGAACGTGTGCTTCATGATGGTGGGAGGCAAAGCTGTCACTCTTGTGTAGACTGGGAGAAGGCCGAGGAGGGAACCAAGACTTTGGGCTGCGTAAATCTCTCTCTCTCTCTCTCTCTCTCTCTCTCTCTCTCTCTCTCTCTCTCTCTCACACACACATACACACACACACACACACACACACACACACACACACACACACACACACACCGCACTGCGCGAGTCAGGTTCGAGGCACCGAATCAAAGAAGAGGAAACAAGGTTAGGTATTTGCTCTGTTGTATGTATAACCCGTCCAGTGATTGCCACATATACAACGGAGACATGGTGGTCAAATTTTCATTCACGAACAAGGGTCCCTGCTCCTCTCCTGTCCCGCGCGTCACGGGTCACAACCAGAGCAGCTGCCTCCGCCCCCACGGTCTAGACGTGGCTGGCGCCCCCCTACAGCTCGAAGCGCCGTGGAGGAGGATAGATGGTGGTCAGCTGGACGTCACCAGGCATGGAGTGCCGCTGCAGGCAGCTTCCTCGCCCATAGCCTTCCCCCGGCAGGGCACCGCCCCCGTGCCGCCCGTCGTACGCTCCGATTCTGCTATCCCTGCCGCCGCCCCTACTCTCCATGCCCAGCCTGCTCTCCCGGCCCCCTCCCTTTGCGTCCTGCATCCCGGACAGGGAGGACTTCTTGGGTGCCAGCGGCGGCGGCGTGTCCTCTACTTCGAGCTGTGGGGTAGTGAAAGGACTATTATTGTGAAAAGGTTCCTTTGACAAGTAAGGGAATCGTGAAAAATGTATGTTGATTTTATTGAGACAATCTTTCCTTTGAAATATATAGTAATGGTAAAGAAAATTATGGTAGTAGTAGTAGTAGTAGTCGTAGTAGTAGTAGGTAGCAGTAGTAACAGTCATAGTAGTAGTAGTAGTAGTAGTAGTAGTAGTAGTAGTAGTAGTAGCAGTAGCAGTAGCAGTAGCAGAAGTCGGAGTCTTCACTGTTATGGGTTTTGAACCATTTGTCTTGTTAATTCTTCGTTTCGTTTGATATTGTCTGTGTGTGCTTCTGTACCTGAGTGTTGGTGGTGGTGATGGAATCGAAGGTGGTGTCTCGCTCCTTGTCATGCTGGGTGGACGTAGGCAGTGACCTCAACCCGCCTCCAGCCCGACTCTGCAACAAGAAAAAAAAAATCCCTGTCTTCCTCTATACTTTATGTAGTCAGTGATTTGTATTTGCCATGAAGGAAGTTTCAAGACACTTCTTAAAGTAACTATTGGACTAGCTTTCTTACTGCACTCTGACACTGGCACCTTTAATGGACCTTTCTCCCTCTTATATAACAATCGCACACAGACCTGAGGCGGGGAGGGGACGGTGGCGGGATGTCTTGGAAGAGAGAGTGAACGCAGGGAGCGTTGCGAGGCGCGGCTTGTCATAATGGAGGCACGGGACAGAAGTGTGTGGGAGCGAACCAGAGGGGCAAGGGCTCGGCAACCACAGGCTTCATGTTTTACTGGATCACTGCACGCTGACAACATCACTGCAGAGCCACCCGTCAACCGCTTCATCTACAGGGCATAGGAAACAAACGCTACACAAACGCACATTAAAAAAAGTAAACATTATATCTGAAAAGTCTTAATGATTTGGGCACACCATTGGCGCCTTACCTTTCTCTTTTGCTTCCTGAGGCTGGAGTAGAGTAAGGCGCTGCCCACGCCCAGCACCACCACCAGAGCCGCCAGGATGATGGACAGCACGAACCACCCCTGCACCGGCATCAGGAACCAGTGCACGGCTGCGGGCGCGGTGGGTGGCGGTGGGGCGGGCATCGTCTTGGGTTCGAACTCCATCTCTGCTATGGTGTCCTTCACGTACCTGGTGTTATGGGCACTGTTATCATTATCATCATTATCTTCATCGTCAGCATCATTGTATCCAAGTCATTATTATCATTGAAAGTTTTGCTTGTAACTATTGGTTTTATTGCTTGTTACTTGTTCATGTCTGTTGTTGCACTTGTTCTTGTCTGTGATGTTATCAATCTATTCATTACTTCCATCATCATTGCTTGTTTTATTAGCGTCATCATTACCATCACAGAAGTAGTAGTAGTAGTAGTAGTAGTAGTAGTAGTAGTAGTAACAGCAGCAGCAGCAGTAGTAGTAGTAGAGATAGTAGTAGTAGTAGTAGTAGTAGTAGTAGTAGTAGTAGTAGAAAGAGGGGAGTTTGTTTCGTTTTTATGTTCTACCCGTAACGCACCAGTATGCTTCTTTCCCCTTTGAATAACTCTAAACCACTTAGTTTATTTTCAGACTGAAATACTCCTCAAGGCTATTACATCGTCCGAGTCATTTGAGGAGTTTCCTGAGCCGTTCGAGTCGAGAAACAGGTTCGTACGCCACGACACTGCCAGTCTGCCACCACCAAGATAAATGTTTACATGGCTAACTTTGGAAGTGCGTGGCAGTATCTCCCTCAGCTACGTAAGTATTTAGAAGTAGTCTGTGTGTGTGTATGTGTGTGTACTACTACAAGTTTACTATAACCAAAATAACTGCGAAGAAAGGTATTACTGTCTATCTCCATCTTGCTACATTAGCTTTCTCGATGTTCAGGAGTTTCTCTCTTGTCGCCTTGTGTTTGTAGGTTATTCCTGAGAATGTCTGTTTGGCTTTTGTGCAAAAGGGCAGAGAACGACATGGTAGGCACTAGTTCGTCTTGCGGTTGGCAGTGTGGCTCACTACACTAAGCTAGCCGCCAGATAGATGTGACAAATGACAAAATTTATAGAATAAGAAACTATTTTTGTGCGACTTTTATTAATTTTACAAGCGCTTAATAGTATAAAGTGTATTAGCACGCAAGTCAAGCAATTAATCTTTACAATACGTCCGCAATAGATACAAGCATGCTACTCACCTATCATGTATGAGGGTCAGTGACCTTGCCGTAGACGACAAATATTTCCCAGCAAGCCTGTAATAGCGGTCGGCAGCGTGGTAGAAATTCTACATTTTACAAGTCCACCGACCTGTGTACCAAGCCAAGAGCAAACACCGGTGATTCTTTTGTTTCCTAACTAGGATTTGTGGGTAGCAGGATATTGGGATGTCATGGCATCTATAGAACTGTTCCACCAATCAAGGGAGTACACTCGTGACGCCAGTCATGGAGCGAGCAATATCCGCTTTCAACTCTTATTTCAGTCACCGTTTTCTTTCGTTGTTCGGTACACTTGAGCCTTTCTGGTGTAGGTTCACTGTCATTTCTTAGCATGGCAGCCATAAAAGGACGTGTAGAAGATATGCCAAGAGACTGTGTAATTTATTACGAGGACTGGAGCTTTGGCGAATTTTTTTTGTGAAACATGGCCTTCTTCCTGAGAAAAAGCTGTGTGTTAAGTGCGGGAAGGAATGCCGATTGGATCTACGTCATAGATAAAAGATTCCATGTTTTTATCAAAAATTTTGCCCACCTCTATCCTTTCGCCTTGTATTTCGTATTGTAGAGATTTACCCACTATCGTTCACAAGTGAATTGGCAACGAGTCAATGTCACGTTACTTGTCCACACGAGGCCATGTGAACTGTGAATGTCACGGCAAAAGACGAAGAAATAGTGGATTGAGCCCGTTGCACATCTTTTTATCATATTTTGACCAGCATGGGTGCAACACTTCCTCGTCCATATTGAGCGATGATACGGGGATATGCAATAAGTGTGTTCGTGACCAAAGAAGTCACGAGAAACAGTATTAGTTTCCACACAAACTTCTATTCCTCCTCCTTTACACACTCACTTGGGCTCGAAGGTAGAGTAGGATTCCTTGTAAGGGATGACAGCCAGCTCCTGACCCAGTGGCCTCCGTGTTGTAATCCTGCAACAAATAAGGAGAGTTTGTAGTAGTAGTAGTAGTAGTAGTAGTAGTAGTAGTAGTAGTAGTAGTAGTAGTAGTAGTAGTAGTACATAGCAAAAGCAGTAGTACGAAAATCAGAAGTAGTTACTCACATGTCCCTATGTTTAATCTTAAATTTTTCACCTGATACAAACATAACATTCATATTGTCAACTATTATTCATTATTGATACTTCAAACTTGCACATCCTTGCTTATCCCGGTCACATACCACACGAGGGAATGATGATAAGAATAAGAGCGAATGAAAAAAAAAAAAAAAACTTACTGTTTAGAGCACAAAATATCTCTAAAATCTATTATATATAGTTAGAATCAGCGTGGCAATCAACACAGATCTGGTAAATGTTGAAAACAAAAGTGACAATATTCTTATTCAGTTCCTTGTAGACACGATCCGAGTTACAGTATCCAAGCCAACAGGGTGTGGGTAGCGAGGAACCTACCTGAAGAAGGGCTTTTGTGGGTGTGGGTGTGAAGGGCGCGGCTGGAGTGGCGGCGGCGTGTACACCTCTCCAGACACGAAGGTGTAGCGCCCACCTGGAGGCCTAGTGACCCGGCCAGCTGAGGGCGAAACAACAACAACACACGCACACGCACACACACACACACACACACACACACACACACACACACGAAAGGGTGTTACAGTATGAATGTACCTTATCTTTATTTTAGGCTTTGTCATCAGTTTCTATTCATGTCATGCATTTCATTTAAAATTCTGCTTTTCTTACTGTGTTCTTTGTGTGTGTGTGTGTGTGTATGTGTGTGTGTGTGTGTGTGTGGGTGTGGGTGTGGGTGTGTGTGTGTGTCTGTGTGTGTAAATGTATTGCGTCCATGCTATGTAAATGTGTAGCGCATGATCTTCAGTAAAAGTCAGTGCTCACCAGGTCGCCTATGTGGCCTCGTGGGGGAGTCGCGGCCCCTGCTGACTCCTCCCGCCCGGTGCCCTATCTCAGTTCTCGGTACTCCGGACTTGCTGAGAGTACCCAGGGGAGTGAGGGAGGCTGTGGCATCTTCCCCGGAGGCCAGAACTGAGTAAATGGTACAAGCAGAGGAAGTGTGTGAATGATTGCTGAGAAAGAGAACAAGCAAAGGGGAGAGGAAGGTTGGCTAAAAGGCAGAAAGAGGAGAGAGGAAAGTTGTGTGTGTGATCACTGACAATGAAAGCAGAATAAGAGAAGTAAGGAACAAGGGACTGGACTGCCAGAGGAAAGTTTAAGTGAAGGAAGAGTAAAGAGGAATGATTGAAACAAGATACATAGAAAAAAAATATATCCATACAAAGATAAATAATGGTGAACTATTGCAAAAAGGTAAAGCAATTCGGAAAGAGGAAGTAGAAATAGAAGACAACAACTTAACTGCGGGATAGTGAAGAGAAGAATAGGAGGAGTAGAGAAGAAAGAGAAATAACTACATGCGTCACTTATTATCCATGTAAATTGCATGGTTGTTCTTAATAAAAAGGAAAAAAATATATACTCCCTTGCGAAACTAAATAATAACTCTCCTACCTGAGAAGGCCGGTCTGGGAGCGTTCACGACTTGTCCGCGGCGTGCAGGGGGCGGAGGTGGAGAGGGGCTGGGCTGGCGTGGGGGCGAACGGGGCGGGGTGCTGGGGCGTCGGGGTGGTGAGGAACGCCGTGGGGGAGACTGGGCCCTGTTCACGTGAATAAGGTCTCGTAACTCACTGAAAAATACATAAATTAAGCCATTAATAATAATAAAAGCTCGCTCAATCATATACACTATTAAAAAACGCATTGGAATCATGGTACACCCCACCCGGCCTAACCTTGGGTGCATGTGGGGATTGGGGGTAGAGGCGGCGGTGGTGGCGGTGGTGGAGCGGCGCGTTGGAGGAAGTAGCTTGGAGGGGCGGAAAGGGGCGGATCCTGACGCCTGGTGCTGCTCTTGGGGGTGGTAGGGCTGTTCGGGGGCCGGGGGAGGCTGCATGTGGAGTAAGGGATGGTGCTGGGGGTCATGTAGGGGTCCAGGTGGTCTTGGGACCTGGCCTGAGTGCGTGCGGGGCCTTGGTGTGGGCGGGGGGAGAGTTGCAGGGGTGGGCGACACTCCCCCAGCTTTGTAATACTTGATTGGCTCTCGCGGTACCACGTGACTTGAGAGGTAGTCCTCCTCCCTGTAAAGAAGGTTCGTTATCTCATTTACATGTCCATCGTCACCCTTTCTTTTAACTATGCATGTAATGATATAACTTTTGAAGATCAAATTTTTAAATATATCTGCTTTTAAAAGGCTCATGTTGAAGTTACACGAGTTTTGCAAGGATATTTTTTTCACAAGGAAAACAATGTAGAGAACTTGGCCATATGACGTGATTATTTGTTACCTTTTAAAAATCGTGGTGAGGGACCAATGCGTTTCCGAAAACGAGTTTTGTGTTGCAGGTGGTGGTGGTACCGGCCTGAGCCAGTGGTGCCACTCAGTTTTATGAAATAGAGCCAGATGGCACTAGTAAAGAAGTACAACACGAGAGCAAAACGTAACAAATCAAGGAAATATATAGTCTCTGAATACTTAATATTAGTTACTATAGTCTATTAATATGAACGTACGCTTCCCTCAGTAGAGCACCAAATACTGATCATTGAAAGGCGGCATGACAGGGACGTGCGGTGGAGTGGCATCACATAGCATCGTAAGTAATCCTGTCCAGTAAGTTTGACGAGTATGTACTACTTGATCTGTCAATATTACTCTATTGCAAATCCTATTCATTTTTTATTGCAAAAGAAAAAAGTGATAGCCAATATGTTATTGGTTATCTTCTAACTTCCTTTGACGACTTTCCTTTAGAGGCAAATCTCAAGACATTTACCCTTTCCCTTTATCTAATTCTTTCGGACCCAGCAAATCCGTGGCATTTTTTGATCATCTTTTATTGCGCTTGGCCAGCTTCCCCCTCCTATATGTATGTATGTATATATGTATGTATGTATGTATGTATCTCTCTCTCTCTCTCTCTCTCTCTCTCTCTCTCTCTCTCTCTCTCTCTCTCTCTCTCTCTCTCTCTCTCTCTCTCTCTCTATATATATATATATATATATATATATATATATATATATATATATATATATATATATATATATATATATATATATGAATAAACTATATAAATGTTACGATATTGTGCATCGCACTTTTAAAAATGCGAAATATTAAATATTTATTGCCAAATCTAACAAAAGTAGTACCATTTGTACGTATTACATCCAAAGGTACCACAATGCCAAGTTTGTACCGTGAGCGGCAACACTGGGCCTGACCTGTGGCGGGATGGATGGTGGTGGTGGTGGTGGTAGGTGCTGGTGGAGAGACTTGACGAGCCGAACATGATGGAGTGCGGCTCTTCCCTCCTGCCGCCCGCCGACTCCACCCTGGTGACATTTGGCGGAGAGAGAGAGAGAGAGAGAGAGAGAGAGAGAGAGAGAGAGAGAGAGAGAGAGAGAGAGAGAGAGAGAGAGAGAGAGAGAGAGTTTATTTGGAATTCATCAGTATTAATGCACTTCATTACTTACCTGTTGAATTGGTGGCCCTCTGAAAACATCCCATACAAAAATTGAACAGGAAGTAATTTTTGCGATTAAGTTATCCGTCAACAAGCTTCCGTAATGGACTAAATATTATATCACCAGAGTGGAATGTCAATCACATCTGAAAAGGAAACACCGAATACCTACAGTGTTGCTTGTTGCTGTGTCTTACGAAAGAGATACTAGAAAATTTTGGATTGAAAGTAAATTTTGCGTTGTGATGAGGCATGCTTCCCTAGCCTATGTATCAAGATATTACTTAGCATCGGTGGATATCAGAATATATGAGAAGAAAACACTAAATATTTCATGTATTGTGATTAGTTTGTGTTAGTAAGAGAACAATATAAGGAATTACACAGGAAGTAAATTCTGCGATATACGTAATCTTCACAAACATGCTTTCCTATCTACGCACCAATTCATAATCTAACTTTACATCACTCATTAAAAACATGACACTGAAAACTCACTCAAACTCAATCAACAACTTTATTTCATGCAATACTAAATAAGCATGCAGGTGTCATCTGTTTTAGCGACGAACGAGGAGGATAACAAGGGAGCGAGGCGGTGTTGACATCAAGGGTGCATCTCTATTGGGCAGAGAAGACACGGCGGGAAGTAGCGTTTGCCTGTGGACGTGCGGTGTGTCACAGGATTTTTGTAAGTGTAAGGTAAGGACTGCGTTGATCTGTATCGTTTGTTTATTGGGTGATAATGATTCAGTGGGTTTGTATGGGAGAGGGAGGATAATGATAGGTAGGTTTCCTCAAATATAGCCTAGCTTCTCTTCAATAGTACATGAACTACGACCACGTGTTAGTACTGGATGATGTTTCGTATGGGTTTCTAGACAAGTGGGAGGGTAAGAAGACGTGTGTTGGAAATATCAGAGTCTTGACACCTTCCCTTGAGTCATAGAACAACTAGGTATGTCCTTTTCATGGAGGAGTGTTGGTATGGATCTGTATACGAGGAGGAGGGTGAGGGGGAGGTAATTCGCTTGAGAAACTATTATTGGCATCTTTTTTGAGAAAGAAAATAATTACAAAGGTTTGCTTGACACGAAAACAAAGGAAACTAGTGAGGACAAAGCTTTTAATAGGTCGTAACACTATTTTTTTGCCCTATGGAAGACTGAAGTACCGTAATCTTAATCATAACTTGGCTCAATTATTTGCATCACGGTAAGGAAGCATAAAACGGGAGGAAGGGGAACATTGAGTGAGAAACGCAGTATAACTTACCCATGTGGTGAGTGGTGAGAGGGATGGGGAGCCGCCACCCTTAACCTGGCCCCTGGGTAGTTAACGAGGTAGTCCGAGTGAGGAGGGAGGTTGGGGGCCTCCATCAGGCGTGGGGGAGGTAAGTCTGTGGAGTGAGTGAGTGCGAACAATGAGAGGGAGAAGGAAGTATACGTGATGAATTAGTGACGAGCGTTTTAATTTAACGAGAATTTGCTTTGTATCCTCGATGGTTGTTGTTCTCTCTCTCTCTCTCTCTCTCTCTCTCTCTCTCTCTCTCTCTCTCTCTCTCTCGTGTGTGTGTGCACGAATTTTAATAAGAACTTTAAGGCATTGCAGAACCGGAGTGCGGCTGGTGAGGGGGTTTGCTAAGTAGTGTAAAGATGTATCATTTAAGCATTGTGTCCAAGACTATAAAGTTGTACTGTGAATTATTAACCTCCCAGGAGCTATTCTTAACATGTGAATCGTTTTCAGGTGAAGGAAAACCGGTTATCCAGTGTGCAGCGTTCAAGAGATACTGTGTTGTGTGACTGTGTGTTCTCTGCTACTGCACCACCATTATCACTGCTATTACCTTCTGTAGGTACACCTGTTATTTGGTACACGTGAGATGATTGACCTCTGTGTTTGGTAAAGAAGATGCTGAATCAAGTTAATATTGTTAGTGTTTGTAATGTTGTGTTATCAATGTGTTTGGCGCATGTAGCTATTCTGTTCACTGTACAAACACAAGTTCATTCATCTCACAGGTAAAGCCACAGTTCCTTTCCATAAAACTGATGTCTACAGTGTATTTATATGGTAGTGTTTTTTTTCAGAGTCTGCTTGTATTTATTCTCCACGTTTGATCCTTGTTCATTATGGTAAGTCAGTGTATGGATATTCTTCGTGGTACACACCATTAATGTACGCATGTTAGGAGGGAAATGGCTTCCTTATTCTTTTTGCGAAATATTTTGTTGACTGAGTATGTACATAATTATTCTTGGTTTGACATTATGATAAAGTTGAAAAAAGAGTATTGAACGCAGAACTCCTGCTAGTTCCTGCATCTAAAATAGTTTCCCATTTAGTACGAGAGAACGAGTGTGCGGGTCGAACAGAAAACCTATACTATTGCATTGGCTAACTCTAACATTTCTCTGCTCCTGTTGGTGTTGCTGTAGTCGGTGTAGTGTAACGAATAAAAATGTTATTATTTTAGTAGTAAGTGCCTGGAAGTCAGAAGATTTAAGAATTTGTGCCTATTTAGTTTGAATGTTGGTTACCAGAATTTTTTATTATTTAATTTTCTAGTGTAATAACAAAATAAATGAAACTACAGTGTTGTAAATGTCAAAGCTATTTTATTTATTTATTTATCTTTTTTTTTTTTTAATTAGAAAAAAGTACCAGTTTTTCTTTCCGTCATCAACCTAGCACTGGAGTGTACAAAGGATCACGAGGGAAAAGAAACATTAACAGATCCTTGAGTAAGTGTTGCCTATTGATATGGAGCTCTGTAGATGGTGAGAAGGAAGGCAGTGGTGACCGATTGGTGTCTCATGGTGGTGATGGGAGCGTGGCGTGCAGCTTGACACTCCTGGCAATGACGCGACGAATCTTGACTCGTTTCATTTATTTTCTTTTTGTTTGTTTCACCTTTTTATTTACATATTTCATACTTTTGTTGGAATTGAGGATGCGGAAAAAACTCAGGAGATAGAAGAGGTTTTTAAAAGGAGGGTAGAGGATAGATTTGTGGAGAGAGAGAGAGAGAGAGAGAGAGAGAGAGAGAGAGAGAGAGAGAGAGAGAGAGAGAGAGAGAGAGAGAGAGAGAGTGTGTTTGTAGAAGACGGATGTTTGAGAATGGAAAGTGGTGGAGAGGAGAAGAAAGAAAATGGGAGAGAGTGAGAGTTTTATTTATGGGAAGAGATGGAGAGGAAAAAGTAGGAGGGACGGTAGAAGAGGGGAAAAAATAAAGATGAAAAAAAGTGAAGAAGTGAGGTCTGGAGATATGAAAAAAATAGACAAGGGAAAAAGAAGAGTAAAGAGATAGATAGAATAGGAAAGACGGGAGAAAATGGAGAATATAACTTTTCACATAAGAATAGATGGAGAGAAAAAAAGGTAGAAGAGAGGATAGGAAGACGTGAAGGTTAGCATCTCTTCTACCTTAGTACCACGACAGCCGCCCAGTGACTCATAGGCCAGCATTCAGAAACACGTGCTCTCTCACCACGACTATTTTCAAAGGCTATAGAGATGATTACCGAGGGTTTCCAGAGTGTTTTTCCTGTTAATAATGTAGAAATCTTGTCAATCTGTCTCTGAAACCATAAAACATTAAAAAAACCCGGGATAAATTTAAATGAAAGCCTTTTGAAATAATGAAGTGGAGCATAGATGTGTTTAAGAATACGAGTCTTATTCTCTTGTAGTGTAATGTGTGTCGCCATGATCCCTCCCCCCCCCCCACCCACCCCCACATGAGCGTGCTGTGAAAATCTGAAGCGTTCATTTTGTAATCCAGCTAATGCACATAATAATCATCCTGTAATGTAATCCTTTAATGCAAGCCGCCTCGTGCTGGCCACCCTTCTGATGAGCTGAAGTCGCGAGAAAAAAGAGGAAATGGAGAGAACACAGGCAAGTTTTATTGGTTAAAAAAATAGTAATCGTGGTAATGTACTGTGGGGTTAAAATAGTAAAGGTTGGAAAACATCACCAGCTAAGTGAAAGGAAAATGAATAAGTAAATGAAATAGGAAAAAGACCGTGGGAAAGTAAATTGAACTGTACATCAGTGACCTGCCAGTGACAAAGTAAACTAGATGAGTGACGTCAGACTCAAATTAAAAAAAAAAAGTGGGAGATGCACAGTTGTATGAAAGAAAAAAATATGTGAATGGCATAGGTATTTGTAGGGAAGTTTGTTAGGTTGTCGTACGGATGAAAATTTGAAGGAATATTATTTATCACATTGAAAATAAAATGTATTATGTAACAATGTCTTATTGTTTCAGTTCCGTTGTAAAAATATGAAAGCGTGAGGTACATAGGAGTGTGCTGAAACAGTGAGAGTATTAGGATTAGAACACTTAAGAGTATAAGGATTAGAACACTTCAGGTTTTTTAAAATTTTTATAGAGTTCATTGGGGACAGTCAGGTGGAGTAGAGGCCAAAGGTGAGGGACGATGTGACTGGCTGGAGAGACGAAGATAGACAGGTGGAAAGCGACGTCCTGAATTATAAATTGTGCAGATGGGGAAACCAGGCGAGACGTGGCTCTGTATCCCTCCTCATTCCCACCCTAGGCAAGGCAGTCATCGTTACATAGGTAGGCTGTGTGTGTGTGTGTGTGTGTGTGTGTGTGTGTCTGTGTGTTGGGGAGGTAGTTCAGTGTGGGATCGAATTCTATTACATGTGTGTTACGTGTGTAGTGTGCAGGAAAATATATTCTTTTGGTTAACTGTTGAAATCCTATTCCGGCGAGTGGGTGGCGGGATGTAGACTATATTAACTTTTTTCTACATTTTGTGTTGTGTAAAAGTTTATCGGAGAGGAAAATATATTCTCGTGATGAACCGTTTTATTACTTAAAGGCTGTATAATTATTATCAGTCACGAAAGGAGTAAAGAGAGATAGAATGCTAGTTGATAAATAGCTGTTTGACACCTTAAAAAAACAATAACTTTGTAATGGTATCTGGTGTGAAAGCAAGGTAATGTTGCAGTACGTAAAGGGTTAATTAGTTGTATTTTTGTGCGTGTTTGCAAGAGTATCTATGAGTGGATATCAAGTATGAGCTTACCCAAGACTATACTGTACGAATATAAATGAAAGGAAGTAAGAAATATGATTAATTACTGAAATCCTGTGTGGGTGGATGGATGTAAGCTGGTGTCAGAGATAGCATCAAGTATCTATAGCAGTAAATCAAACTTCTATGTATTTGATTTTATTCTGTGTGGAAGCAGGTAAAGAGAGGGAAGAATACATTATCTTGATTAACTGCTGAGTAATGTTAGCTTTACTTGAATATTTTAAGCTACTTCATTGACAGACTCGTGTGGAAAATGTTGAGCTGTGACCCGAATGTCATGAGGCAATAGAGGCTTGCAATTTTTTTATCCATTCCTGTGGGGGAGGAATTTCTGCTTTACATGACTGACTGATGTTGCGTGGGATTCTGGTGGTGACTGGTGTGGTGTTCGGTTATGTTTCACTCGTGTTTGTACTATTCCTGTGACTACTGACAATGTGTGCTGCTTTTATCCACATCCTGGTGATATTACGTCCTTGTTGATCGAGTAATATAAAGTGAGTGCTATTTTTTTTTTTTTGTTAATTTTTTTTATTAGAGAGGAGTAAGCTGACCAAGGTAAAATAAATAGATAGATAAATAAATAGAATAATGAAATAAAAAGCCAGTCCTCTTAAAGTTCAAAAGAGTTAGCCGAAACACAGGGAAGAATGTCTTGTCTTAAAATGAGTATTATCTGTTGATGTACATATGTGCATAGGGAACACAAGAGCGTGAAATATAGGAATTTGCAAGAGCTATTTTGTCTCTACGTGGCAGTCATTGTATCACATCTCTCTACACATTCTTTATGTTAATTTTGATGTGAAAATTTGAGTTTGCCTACTTCATTCTTTTTTTATAAGTGTGCCATTTCCAATGTCTTGATAAATTCGTCTGTTATTGCTATCCACTGTCAGACTTTTCTATTTCTACATCAAATTTTGCATTTTTCTTACACAGATGCAGTAGTAGATCATTATTGATTTTATGCAGAAGAGTCGAAAGCAAAATGAATAAATCAATAAATAGATAATTAAAGTAAATTAATGAAGTAAACTGAAATACTTATTCATTCTTACAATGAAAAAAAAAAAAAAAACATAATAAATACGCACTTAAAAAACAAAAGAGGAATATGATTTTTTTTAGTAGTAATGATCAGTGGGCATTGGTGGGTGGGTTTGCATGAGAGCGTGAGGAGGTTGCGCCATTCTCTCGCCCATCAACTGAATTGAACCGAAATGTCCAGCGATGGTCGAAGCGAGTATAGGTGGGATTAACCGCGTAGGTCGTGCCATTTTGGTCATGTAGAGAAAAGAAAAAGAAAAGAGAACATGGAGTGGGTGAATCGTGTTAAATATTTTCCCACGGGAGGTCGAGTTCCAGCTAGTGACCGGGATGAAGTGGAATGCCTGGAAAGTTGACAAATATGTGGAGCAAAAATTGACAAACAGGTGGAGTAAAAAGTGTAGCTATTTCAACACCGCTGGCTTGTGTGTGACTCGGCCTGGTGACTTGCGTGGTGCATGAAGGGAAAACCACTATAAGTTACTCGTATTGTCCTTGTTCTCTTTTGATACTGCTGTTGAAGTTGCTATTGGTGTAACGTTATTGTTAAGGGGACTTTCCTTGCTAGATTCTGAATGGTGAACCGTGTGTGTGCGTGCTTGCTTGCGTGTGTGTGTGTGTGTGTGTGTGTGTGTGTGTGTGTGTGTGTGTGTGTGTGTGTGTGTGTGTAAAGACCCATTAAGGATGTCGGTGGGTTGGCTTCTTACTCCTGCTAACTCAACACCACCATCGCCATAACAACTCCCCATCACCACTATCAACAATATCACAACCACTTCCGTAACATCACTACCATATGCTGTCACCTAATCACCGCTCTTATCATCATCATTACCCTTACCATCCAAAGCATCACCACTACCATTATTACCACTACCTTTTTTCTCACACAAAAACTCGTACACTCGTGCTTTAATAATTTCACTCACGCATGCTAATGGAATGGTTGAAAACTGAAAACCTCTCCATAAAATCCTCTCCCCCCCCCTTCCTCCTCCTCCTCCTCCTCCTCCTCCTCCTGGCCCCGGTCAACTGGAGCCTAACGATGTCAGACTCCCTGATGTCATAAGGATACGTGGAGACAGGACTTCGCCATTAAAAAGTTGCCTGCTCTCTGCAAGTTGGGCGGTGGTCGGGCGGCGCTCTCTGCTCCACACGCCGCTCTTAAAAAGTTGACTGAGAAACTGAAGGCGAGGCGGCAGCACGATGCCGAGGCCCCCCACTGCTCCTGATGGTGATGATGCTTTCGTATTCGTTGTAGTCCCAGTGGTGAATGTTTAGGGGAGTTATTAATTGGTGTGTGTGTGTGTGTGTGTGTGTGTGTGTGTGTGTGTGTGTGTGTGTATGTATGTGTGCGTGCGCGCGCTAAACTATGGTAAAGATAACTAAAATTGGCATAAATTTCTCTTTTAACATGTCCGACAAATATCATCATGTATTAACATTTAGAGTATTGGAACAAATAATAAGAATAAGAAATGTTTAGAATTCTGAAAAAAATCCATCTCTGAAAAATTATGGACGTTGCGTACGATACAAATTTTCAAAAA
>CM035197.1:5695925-5707515 GCA_020233015.1 Callinectes sapidus
CTGAGACCCTTCTCATAGTACCTCAGGAATACTGCACAAAAAAACGTTTTAGTGTATTCATGTTTTGTTTTGTTGTTATCATCCGTATTCAGTGAAATTTTGATCTCCCTCCAATACTGTTTTCAAAAGGAATAGAGATGATTACCCATGTTCTCATATTATTACGATTAAAATTGTGTTAAATGTCATATCAGTAGACTACAACATTTTAATAGCATTGGAGGTGTGGACTGATGTGTTTCAGAATAGTTCTATGTCCTATAACACCCTCCTTCCCTTCTCTTCGTCTCTTCTATGTCAGGCTGTGCTCAAATCAATATACCCATATACCTATTATCTTCCCTCGCCCGTTGTAGCTTTGTCAGTTCTTCCCTTTACGCTCCACCACGCCCAAGGAAGCCACGATCCGCCTTGAACGTGATCTATTGGGGGCCACGTCGATCTGGCCGCCGCACATAACTCAAACTTGACATAACTTCATGATGGTGTCTTTTGGAGGCGGTGTGCCGGCTCGTGGGAGTGACGTGGTGCTGTGGGAGTAACACTGAGACTGTGGGAGCAGTGTGGGGCTGCTGGTGGGATGTTAGGCTGGAGATGTGGTGTGAAGGATGTAAGAGTGTTGAGTAAGTAGTGGTGGGTGTGATAGGTAGTTACAGTGACGTGGTGAATCCAGTAAAGTTGTTAAAAAGTACAAAAGCAAATTGTCTGGATGTAGAAAAAAAAATTGTAGTGTGGGGTGATGGTGTAGAAAAGGAGTCACCTTTTGGTGTTTCTATCTCTTGTTGCCCTGTCGCGGTCACGTGGTGCACTGGTCGCGTGGTCGTGTCCATCTGCTGTGTGGCAGTGAGGGGGAGCGCAGGCAGGGCACAGTGCTGCAAGGCAAGAGAACTTAGTCATTGTTATCTATTGATTTCTGCAGATACTGTTCCTATTGTTGTTATTATTATTATTATTATTATTATTATTATTATTATTATTATTATTATTATTATTATTATTATTATTATTACATAATAATAATAATAATAATAATAATAATAATAATAATAATAATAATAATAGGAGTAATAATAATAACAATGATAATAATAATAATAATAATAATAATAATAATAATAATAATAATAATAATAATAATAATAGTCATTAATGTTATTGTTATTATTATCTTCAAGAACCTTTAAGATACTGATACTATATATATATATATATATATATAATATATACATATCATAATATTATATATATATATATATATATATATATATATAGATACTGATTTCCAGCTCCATACTTTAAATGTTGCTTGTCTTGAATACTCGGGTAGAATATTGTGAGAGGAAAATGAACAATAGTACACAATATATAATCCTATAATGAGTCCTCTCTCTCTCTCTCTCTCTCTCTCTCTCTCTCTCTCTCTCTCTGTCTGTCTTCTATCCCACAGTGTTTTCATATGTTAAGAGTTACTTTTATCTTTTCTCCTTGGGTGTTCCTTTTTTTAACATGTAAGAAATAGACAAATAAACAAAATGAAACCAAAAAATATACATGCCAGTCTGAAGGTTCTTGCCACAAGTAACAAGCCCTGTCACCACACTGAGCAAAAACAGTCAAGTCCTAAACCATCACAAGTCTTCTCTACACAGCCATTTGAGGTCAAAGAAGAAAAACATATGGAAATAACAACCCATGATTTCTCTTACATAAAAATAGAAGAAAAAGAAAGAAAAAGAAATAGATCAATAGATACTTAGATGAATAAGTAAATGAGTGACATACCTTCTCAGAGATGGGCACCTTGTCCCTGCTGGCCTGCCTGGTGTGGGGCACCCGCACCACTCTCCGAGGCGTCCCTCCGTCTCCCTCCATTGCCGTGCCACGCGCTCCGCCTCCTCCACACCTACTACCGCCACACCACCACACTTTGCACCATCCACATCACTCGGTCCACACTTCAGTATTGCATCAATGGGACACTTAATGTTCTGAGCAGAGCAGTGGAGACGTTCTACTTCATCACTGGTGTGTGGAGATGGCACACCATGGCATTGGCTCCTGGCACTGGTGGAATCAAAAGTTCCACAGGTGTGCACAGGTGTGAGGGTCAGATAATTACTCCCTGTGGTGCAGCAGCAGTGATGGGGGTGAGTCAAGCTGCTGCTGCTCCTGTTGCTGCTTCATCACACTGAAAATATGTATAAAATACAACATTAGTTTATTTTAAGGAAAATTATCTCCTCTCATGCCAAACCACTCCCCTTTCCTCTCATTTCTTGGTCTGTATATACCTCTTATTAGTCAACTATTACCCTCATCTATTATTCTCTTTCTTAGTTCACTCTGTGCAAGTGTCATCCTTCTTTGAGCCTCAATCTGTCTCCTTCCTCTTGTTGCCATACTATACTATCCTCATCTCTCCCTCTCAGTTTATTCTATGCAAGTGTTCTTCTCCGTCATGTTTCGTTCAATGATGCACCACACATCCAACTTATCATCCTCATCTCCATCCACTTCAGTATGCAGACATGGACTTCCCTCATTGCCTGGGTGTTGCTGGCATACAACATACAGCATACAGTGTACAGCATTACCTTCCTGGTGGATGGACTGCCTTTGTGTTTGTGTCTTGAGGGTCTGCTTTACTTCTACACTACTATACAACAACAACAACAACAACAACAACAACAACAACAACAACTACTACTACTACTACTACTACTACTGCTACTACTTTACTATTTCATTACTATTGCTTTGCTATTACTATTGCTTTACTACTACTACTACTACTACTACTACTACTACTACTACTACTACTACTACTACTACTACATGATATTTGCAAGTCCCTAACATAAAAAGAAAAAAAAAATAGTGAAGGCCGACCAAGACTCACAAGGTTTGCGGTGACCACCTAAAACTGAAAGACAACACGTGTCACACCAGTACACTTCCATGGCCATTACATCCACTCATCATTTCTTGTGGCTAATTTATTGTTTTCTTATTTGACCTCTTTTCATGATAATCTACTGGGAAACTTGCCAAATACAAATTACATACTTATATATCAAAAGTGAACAAGTATTCTAATGTACATAATGTTCCAATTTTTCCACTTTTAGTAGAAATCAGCAAAGCATAAAAAAGTAACTATACATATATTCATAGTCATAGTGAAAATGAATTCTGCTACAAACTCTGTTAAAAATGCTTAAAGAAGTAAGATTTTGCTTCATCCTGTGCATTACCACCACCACAATCCCAGATCATATACTATTACCGCACTCATGTACAAACACATCTCGTCTCAACACCTGCAAAACAAGACCAGACAATCATTTCCTCTCTCTATCTTTGTATTCCCGCCTAACAAAATTTCACAACCCTTGACACACTTTATCTCAGTGACGTCTACCTATCTTATCACACCACCAGGTACTGCCCACGTCACTCACTGCAGCAGCCACTCACCACACAACACTGGTGGTGAGCCAAGCTGGCCACCAACAAAACACCACACCTCTCCACTTGACTCACTGGCAAGTACTACTACTCTCATCCTGTCTAGCTATCCATCTCATCTCATGCTACACTCTCCCAGCATTACTCTAGCTAACCAATTTCCCTTACAATAATTATGCTTCCATACATTGCTTCTTTATTTTCATACTTCCTGTCTTTCCTCTCAGTCACAAGATATACAAAGACAGGACAACTTAGCTCCTGTATACTGCTGAACAAATACAACTACACACACTCTTCACAGTTATGACAGAAAACATGTAAATCATTCTCTAACACAAACATAAAGAACAAGACAAAGGAGTTTTGTGACACACAATTAACACACTCTATTTCCTTTTACTTCTTTGTCCCTGAGAGCATGAAGTGTTGATTTCTACAGACTGTTTAATGCTCTTAGTGGTTCATAGAAGCAAGGCACCCCTAATGCTGCAATCTCAGGGATTGTGAAGACTGCAGGCTGTGTGTGTGTGTGTGTGTGTTGCCAAGTCTTCATCTTCTCACTACATACACCCTCACACTCCTCTCATCTCTAATCCCTCCTTGCAGCTCCACCCTCATGCCTCCCCACCAATGCTCTTCTCCTAATCCTGCAATCTGGCAGTCTATATTTGTTGGCAAGATGTACCCAAGCCATTACTCACTTCAGTCTGGCTTCACTCTGATATTCTCTACATCATTATCACTGTCACTGTTAATCAATTCAACATAGACTCATTTTTTTCTTAACGGGCAGGGTAGTTTGAGTCTATTCCCACCCCCGCTTTTTTTTCTTCTCTAGTCATGGACAATCTTTTTTCTGACGTTTATCCTTCTCCTGTCCTCCTCTGCACACCATCTCCAGAGCTTCCTTGGTTTTTCACCCCCACTGGTCTCCTTTTCAATTTTTTTCTTATTCTTTTAATGTATCAAGGCCATGAACTAAAATCAAATAAAGCACTTCAACAACATTTCCAAATTACTTCCACCTCCATTGCTTTTAACTATTTTGGATTTTTGTCTAATCATGTACATGGAAAGCTGATCAAATAATAATAACAATGAAAACAAAAGTCCAGCATAACTGTCATTCTCTCCCCCCTCCCGGCAAGAGTTTTAATAAGGTTAGTCAATTCGGTTCTTCAGGTGTCTTAAACAATAATCATCACATGAAAACAGAATTGCAGTCCTAGCTTCACTCAACACAAATCTTTTCTTTATTTGGGCATATGCCATTGCACACTTCAAACATAACATCACTAGTCTGGTTTCCTAACTGATTCTCCTCGCACTCTACCTCTCAGCTTGTATGATGGGGTAAAATTCAGTCGATTTCCTTCTCAACACCCCATACATCCTTAAAGATGACCCACACTGCCTTGTATCTAACTATCCACTCTTCATTCCACATACACACATTAACTCTACTGCCACACCATGCTCTAAGATTGGCATGGCTTCTTCTTATACTTAACCAAATTTTCTGATACAAATCTTGAATACAATTTTCAAAGACACAAGTAACAAAGAAGTGATCACTATATTGTTCATTGGTTGTATTCATCCACCATTAAGCATACTACAATAGCAATTCCACAGAACTCCCTTAATATAACTGGCCACAGAAGTCACCATCTCTTGTTGTCTGCAATCATTATCCTTGCACTCTCTCTCTCTCTCTCTCTCTCTCTCTCTCTCTCTCTCTCTCTCTCTCTCTCTCTCTCTCTCTCTCTCTCTCTCTCTCTCTCTCTCTCACATCCTACACTTATCCTTTCCACTCCGTAATCAATACATTGGTCATATAATACTCACAGGACTGGTAATGCACGATAACCCCAACAAGAACTCCAGTACAACACACTCCACCAGCTCACTTCTAATACTTCTACTCTAAATTATCCATGTACAGAGTTAACCCATTAATTCTTCCTTGACCTCCTTCCTAATCACAGCCTGCAATTGCTCCCAGGAGTTATCAGTGACTTGGTTTATCAGTTGTAAGAGGACCTTCAATTTTAAGTGGCCACACCATCAGATCATTTAGTAGTTTTGTGAAGTGCCTTGAGTGTTCCATTCTTCCCTAACCACTACACAATGGTACCTCTACTCCCTACTCCCTTCCTTTTTAGGGAGATTGGGAGGGAGAGGATGGTAAAAGAGTGGACTTTCATTAGTTTTTATTGCCAGTTGTCTTTAAACATAAATAAATCAGATTTTATGGTTGGCTCAAGTGCACTGATCACATCTCACGATATCATTGTAAAATCATGAGTCACAGTATTTTGGTTACTAAATGCAATGCATTAATATCATTGAGAGATGACTTATTCATGAACTATCAACCTCTTACAACATTCAAACTACTTGTCCCAAGCAGTTTGCTATAAAATAAGCATGACTCCTTGCTCTTTGGAAATCTTCAGAAATATCATATAACATTAAGTATGTATTTACTGTAGATATGTATATTCAAAATAGAGCAAAAAATGAAAGATTCAATGAGGTACAACCAATCAGATTGAAAGCATTACTATTTTGTATCCCACAGAAGCACCACAAATCTTCTCAAGGAGTGGCTGCATCTATTTCTTGATCATTAACATACTGAGCCTTCATACCCAGACTCCCAACTCCCAACATAGCATCCTTCTCCTAGAATTTTGATTAATTGTTCAATATTTCAGTATACTAAGTGTAAAGTGGTGGTGTAAAGTTTGAAGTAATACAAGTGAAAATGCTTTAGTTTGAATTAGTACAGGTTCCTAATCCTTAGCTTCTGTACAGCATTTACAAAACTAAGACAAGGATTGAATAATGTTGCTTTGTTTGTTGTCCCACAGGGTTAATGAGTGGGCAGAGGAAGAGGCATCCCCAAAATATGTTTCAATTCTACCCATGAACAGAGAAAAACCAAATGGAAACAGGCATACATCTTAAAGGGCAACATTTATCCTCCAACTAATGGTGAGAAATGTTAACAGAAAACACCTGACCATTCTGGACTAGCAAAATAGAATAATGCTGAAATACAGTAAGTTAAAAGTTAGAATTTTAACTCTTATAGGACCTTGGGCACGATCATGGCTTTCACGCTTGAGCCTGTCAGGCACGATCATGGCTCTTTTCAATTATTGTGCTCTTTTATGACGTAGAGTTTTTTTTATATTTGAGGCTATCTCTCATACATCAAGGCCCATCATTTTCAAGATGGTAGACACTTAGCCAATCATATATCAGCTTTTTATAAGGGTAAGTTCAAGTGTTTCGGAGCACGGGAGAAGGTCCAGAGTGAGGTTTTGTGCAGTATTTTGTAATTTTCTAATCGATTCCTACGTGAGATAGAGGATGATTCTCCCACTCTCACAGCAAGCAGTGAGAGTTTTAGCGAGACGGGTGAGACAGGTCGGTCAGCTGATGCATCGTCCAGGCTTTATCTACACGTCCTGAAACTGCTCATGTATGTTTGTCAAGGGGTATAAGGGTTAAAGTGGTTTTAGTTCCACATGATGGTCTCCAGAATGTCAGGCAAGTAAACCCAACTCCCCACAGTGGTACTCTAACCACAGCAGTAGCTTCCCACTAAACAGCTTGAACTCACAATCCCAAACAAGACTCGATCTGCTGACCTTAACAATGCCAGGCATTACCACTGTACTAGCCTTCCATCTGAGGGCAAGGTTAACTCAGTTAATTTAATTTTATTGCTAATTCTTATATAATGTACATTGATTTAGAAAAAAAATGCACATTCAAGTTAGCAATAAACAGTGTCTGGAAATTCATAGGCCAGGGTTGTTCACATTCATTCAGTTCATTCACTTCACTACAGATTCTTTCAGTGTAGATAAATCACAATTTCAAAAAGCACCATATTTTTAACAGAAATAGTTTATATTCAATCAGGTTGCAATTTATTCCATTCATCAATTTCCTTGTTGATCTCTTCACTGCATTAACCACAACAAATATGAGACATCTTAATTTCCCTAAAAATGAACACTCAACGTCTGGAGATGAGAAAACATTGGTTATTTCCATAGTCCCAAAAAGGTTTAGATAAGTTAGGCATTGATTAATTCGGTTGTTATTTCATCATTAATAAATAAATAAATAAACATAGTAATATTATGCCCAGAAATAAAGTCACTGTCTGAAAATATAAAGGCCAATACTATTTTCACAATCCTCAAAACGCTACCATTACCGCAATATCATCTGTGGACTGATATAAAGGAGACATGGGCAACTTCTGTGCCTTTCATAAGGCAACATTCACCCTCCTCGCAAAGATACCAAATATTCTGAACGACAATCTGACTATATCCAGCAGAACAGGATAGATCAGGTTATATTAGATTGAGATTAATTTATTTCGGGGCTCATTACTTCCTTGTGTACACCAATTAAGCAGTAGGTAAATAAGAAAGATCACGATTTCGAAAAGCACCGTATATTTTGCCCAGAAGTAAACAGCCAGTGCCTGGAAAGGAGTAGACAAAAGCAATTTCCTTGACGCGGAGAACTTCCTGGGGTTCTTTGTGAGTCAGCGTGCCTGCCGCTCCCCGTGACTGTTACTGAGAGGTCAGGTCACGCAGTCCATTTGAGTGTCTACCTGTCCCATACCACCATTCAAAACACTTATTCTAAAGGTACTTTAACCCTCCCTGTACCACTCTTACCTTATTCCACTACGTCAGGCAGCACACAGGGCGGGGCGGACACTGCACCTCACTCCCCAACAGCTCTCTCAAGCCCTGGGAACAACATGTACTGGGGAAAAACACAGCTCGCCAAGGTAAGGTGGTCCGCTCCAAGCTGTTCTTGTTGTTGTTCTTGTTGTTTCTATTTGGCCGCGGGAGTCTAGCTTTTGCAACGGCGCTCCTCTTTACACCTGCTGATCCCAACAAGTGTGAATAAACAAATATGAAGGAAAGATGCTATGCTATGCAGATATTCCTATATATGATTTTCAGTGTGACATGGCTAGATCATGAACGGCGCTAGTCAACAAGGGAGTGAAGTTTGATCCCAAGTGTGAAATTATGATGGAAAGATGCTACTGTGTGTGGGCAGTTTTTCCTATTTGTGATTATCGGTGTGACATGGATAAATTATGAATATAATAAATACCATACGGAGCTACTTCTCTTATTATGTCTGCAGTCTCAACGTGGTGAGGGAATGAAACTAATGATGATATTGTTGAAAGGGCGAATCCAACACAATCAGGTTTTCAGATAATAGCGTCTGAAGTAAGTTATTCACGCGCAAATCCCTCAGTGATGTGGGGTGAATCCAATAAAATACTGTTTCGGGGTATCCGCGTCCCAAGAACATAGGAACATAAGAGGGTGGCGACTGCAGAAGGCCAGCATGACCTATAGGTACGAGGCAGCCCCTTTAATCAAAAGTATTTATCCATCCCACCTATCATCTCTATCCATACTCTCATCTAACCGTTTTTTTAAAGATACCTATTAACTCTGCGCTCACTACATGTTTGTCCAGCCTACTCCAGTCATTCACCACTCTGTTAGTGAACCAATGTCTACCTATGTCCGTCCTGAATCTAGGCTTATCTAATTTGTACCCATTGCTGCGTGTCCTGCCCTGGCTACTAATTTCTATCACCTGTTCAGTGCTTCCTTTAGTTATCTCTTTTACCCATTTGTAAACTTCAATCATGTCGCCTCTTGCTCTCCTTCTCTCTAGGCCTAGGGAGTGGAGATTAAGACGCTTTAACCTATCTTTATAGAGTAAATTTCTCATCATCCCCTGAATCATTTTGGTCATTCTTCTCTGAACTGCCTCCAGGAACTCAATATCCTTCCTACAATACAGGGACCAAAATTGAACTGCATAATCTAGATGGGGTCTAACTAGTGCTAAATACAACCTCAGAATGACCTCTGGAATTTAATACAAACTGACAACTAACTCCATTAACACACTGTTCTTTATACCAATGTATGTGTGTCATGCTATTCTTATGGTATAAACAGAAATAGGCATTACCAATAAATTGCTACTTCCTTCGTGCATTTACCAATACATACATATAATGAAAATATTTTGATACTGAATTAGCCGCAGTCAGGGTTTTGGTACCAGACAGCACCAGATTTTGTAATTCTTACTGAAAAATAAATACTTTGGGGGGGGGGGGGGCAAATTTTATAAGCTTACAAAGGTGTATCGTTGCACATCGTGATAACTGATGGTATATGACATTGTTTGAGCCTTTATTCATAATTTCATATGATATTCATAAAACCACAATGTAGGTACTTGGTATATGCTTTCTAGGAACAGCACAGGTAAAAATCACATTTTGACTATACTGCAGAATTTTTATTTATTATTCTCTATAACAATTCAACCATATTCAAAGGTGCATATAATTTACAAAGTAAGCAGAAATCAGTTGTAGTCACCATGGCTGTTCACTTGTCAGCCAGTGGCAGATGAATGGTAGCCGGTAGTGATTCCATTTGGCAGAAGCTGTTTCTGTACGCATTGCGCACTGGTTACCACTTTTTCTCTGAACTTTAAATTGTCTTTATCATGAACAACGCCAATAATATATCAAAATCGCCTTCACTTTCATTACATTTTCATACGGACAAAGGGCATATAGTTAAGCAGAGGGAAATGTTAGATTGGCGTGGATTCTGATGAAAATTTCGAGCTCCTCCAAACCACGCCGGGGTCCCGGGCCCCCCCACATCTTCACTATATAAGTCCGCCACTGATAATGTGTGTATGGATATATATATATATATATATATATATATATATATATATATATATATATATATATATATATATATATATATATATATATCGTCCTGTCAAGGAGCCAATAAATTCCTATTTGAATACACACACACACACACACACACACACGGCGTAGTGTAGTCATTAACACGTTTGGCTCACAACCGAGAGGGCCCGGGTTCGAGTCCCGGGCGCGGCGAGGCAAATGGGCAAGCCTCTTAATGTGTACCTAGCCCCTGTTCACCCAGCAGCAAGTAGGTACGGAATGTAACTGCGCCTTCTTCAGGAACGCATCCCCCGCATAAATCGAGAGGTACCTGTATGCATATTTATGAATTTAATATTTTACCCAATGCTGAAAACTTTAAAATATTATTATTTTTATCCCCTGCTGAAAACCCACGAGTAATCAAATCCACAAGTCTCAAACCCATAGGCATGAAGAGTTTACTGTACTTGATTATAAAATTGCACAATGATTACAAATACTATTCTTACCAAGAAATATGAGCAATAGACTGTCTATATATAGACTTGCTATAATCAAGAGTTCTTCATTCTGTGTTCTCGTACACACTTGGTAGTGCAAAACTTGTTGTCATTATATTCAAAGGGAGAAATGCCAGAAATATCTTGGGCACACATGAAGCAGCGCAATACTGACTGCGGGGCTTTCTCTTGCTGCAGTTGCTGCTGCTGCTGCTGGAACCGTCGTTCAGCAGCTAATGCTCTCTGAAAGGAGGAACACATCATGAGGGCAAACTATTTAGTGTACCAGTAGAATATGCTATTCTATGCTAGCTAGCGCATATCATGTAGGGCAAGTATAGCATACATGAATGCTTAACTTATTATATTCACCCACTAACTTCATAAACTATATCATACTCAAATAAATAATGTATCAGCCTGTAAAATGTAGTGTGGTCTATGATAGGCAGTGCCTGCTTAACTAACAATATTTTTGATGCTTTAATAAACCAAATGCAAACTTCTCTAAAAGCTTTCTGCAAAATTTGTGCTACACTTCAACCAGCCATCTATTATCTTACTTGTGAATCAATTTCTGCCCACAACCTCTTGCACATAAAGAGTTCCTATGTTTACAGTAGGTGTAGAATATTGACAACTAAAAGCCAATGCATTTTTTTCTTGTATCATATGAAGAGCTGCACAAATTATTATAAATAGACTGTCTTTTAGCAAAATGTCAAGACTCCCTTGCATGTGGAGAGAGATATGTGCCAGAAACTTCACAGCTCAGAAGTGAAAAGAAGAGAAATAAATGGAATAGTTAAGAGAAGTG
>CM035197.1:5747509-5758159 GCA_020233015.1 Callinectes sapidus
GAGAGAGAGAGAGAGATGCTGTACAGACAAACAAGCACTAAATTAAAAATATATTAGAAAAAACATTACCAACATTGTATTATTTGCTTAATACCTCTGAGTGGATAAAACTTTTAGCATGTTTCCTTTGAATCAATACAGATTATACACACCAATACTATTTGTGCATTTGCAATAATTTTCAAACAATTTACCAAATAACATCATTCTGTGCATTTTCTGCAGCCACATGAAGCATTGTTCTGGACTTTGATCCAAAAGATATCTTGCTGAGATCACTGGGAATGTCTGTGGATGCTATGGACTCTAACTCTTCCTGAGAAAGATTGTGATCTGTAAGAAAATAATGTATTAATGACGGTGGTTCAATAGCTGTTACAAATACAATAATAATAACAATAATAACAATAACAACAATAATAATAATAATAACAATAATAATAATAATAACAATAACAACAATAATAATAATAATAATAATAATAATAACAACAATAATAATAATAATAATAATAATAATAATAATAATAATAATAATAATAATAATAAAAACCTTTGTACAGTAGACATATGTATATGAATATCAAAGAAAATAAGAAATGAAAGGCAGGAAAAAACATTATAACTCATGCAACACAAAGCAACTTGATGAGCTGCAGCTCTAGAACACTACAATAAGCACACAGGTATGGCTTGCCTGAAATCGATGACAACAACTTTGAAGTGATCAAAGTATGTATAAATCTTTACTTAAGTTTAAGTTGAGAGAGAGAGAGAGAGAGAGAGAGAGAGAGAGAGAGAGAGAGAGAGAGAGAGAGAGAGAGAGAGAGAGAGAGAGAGAATTGGTGTATGTCTTCACAATACCTTCAGACTGGCTGGAGGAGTGAATCTTAAGAGCTGCAGACAAGTGATTTATATTGCCCACCTTACAAGCACTGTGGATGATGTTCCATACTTTAGTTTTGTGTGTGTTATCTGAAATGGAGAATGGATCAATAAAAACTAATAACAATCACCATTATCATTGTTATCTGAAATGGAGAATGTATTAATAAAAACTAATAACCACCACCATTATCATAACTCATTTCTGGAAGTATGCAGCTCATTCATAAGATGGGACACTTCTAAACATCACAAGTGTATTTAGGAAGCAACACAGGCACCATTAAAGATGTGAGTTTGGCAATAACCGATATTTGTTTTTTACGAGATAGCAGTGTTAAAGTTACATTTTTATTTTATCTTATTCTTTTTTATGTAAGAGGGAAAAGCTGGCCAAGGGCAACAAAGTTAAAAAAAAAAGCCCACTTAATTATCAATTCTGTTGCAGGTCAGAAAATTAGCCCTCCCCTTCACTTCTATTCAAGTATCCGGCAACTTCTGGTATCCGGCATGTCAGCGGTCCCGTTGATGCCGGATAAGAGGGATTTTACTGTAATTCCCTTTTCCTGTTTGGTAAAAGTCCAAGGATCTGGAATGGATTAAGGATATGTAGATGTGTAAGTGGGCTTTCTTTTTGTTTAGTCGTTCTTGCTGCCCTTGGCCAGACTTTCCCTCTTCCATAAAAAAAGAAAAAAATTAAATAAATAAAAAAAAAATATATATATATATATATATATATATATATATATATATATATATATATATATATATATATATATATATATATATAATTACATACCTTTTTTTACTTTGCTCTTGTTAACTGCCCGCTTTTTTGATTTGCTTTCATTTCCTTTTCTGGCACCTGGCTTAGACTTCATAGAAAAGTGGCGTCCCCCAAGGTCAGTGGTAGAAAATGTGTCCATCTGAGTGACCAGTTCTATTTCCTCATTACTGCCTGATGCTGATTCAGCACTTGAGTTGTCACCACCAAGATCTGGAGCATTTTTTTCAGTCTTCAATTTCCTTTCTGCATTATTTGGTTTCTTTTCTTTTTTCTTGTTTGGGCTTGGCTGTTTTTCTCTAAGTGTTGATTCTCTTACCATAGTATTGAACTCCTCTTCTTTACCTGTAACATACTTTTAAGTGTTTGATAACAAATCACAATACATTTCAAAACAAGTATCATTTTCCAAAATCCAGACAAGGTATTTAAAAGAATACATAAACACATATATAAGTAGCTAAAGAAATTAGTCAATCAATTAATTAGTTGATCAAAATAAAAACCCATGAACAAGTAGGTTTCAAGACAAACCTAATCATGCACAAAGCAAAGTAGTGTCAAGCTAATGAAATACTCACCATGAACAACAACCTCTGACAAAAGACCAAAGATTCTTTTTACTTCTGAAAATTTTGCTCTCCTTGTTGAGAAAGGAATCCCTCTGAGTCTGTCATCATTCTTGAAGAGAATTGGCTTTTTTCCACCAAAAAGTGTGGCTCTATTGTGGTGCTTGGCGTGGTAGAATATCAAATCACACTTTTCAAAATGTGTCTTCCAGGATTCCATTAATCCTTGGACATGCTGTCAAAAGAAAAGTTCATTTCAATTACAGTATACAATACAACCCCAAATCTGGCAAATACAGTACAGGTATTCCCCGATACTATATGAGTGCATTCAAACCAATGCCCCTATACAATGAAGCCCCAGTTTTACACACTATTACATTCCAGAGGCACTTGTGACGTGCTATAATACACATATTGACACTGCCATTAAAATGACTATTTGTAGTTCCTATGGTAACAGCCCAGTATAACTCTGTCTGCCTCCGTATCATTTCTTTCTAGACCTTCACAAAACCCACTGTACACATGTAATATGATAGTATAAATTGGCAGAAAAATGTCACTAACCCTCTTGATGCTACAGATGACTCAGATGTTTCCTAAGCCAGGTTTTTGCATCTACCCCACAAGCGGAACCTGTGGGAGTTTGGGGTTTTCAGTTACATTTAAAATACATCCATAAAGCACATTTTGCTATCATGATAACAAATACTGCATAAAAAATTCTACATCATGTTGGAAAATAAATCACTAATGTGCTTTATATATTCTAATCTAACATAATCTCTAACCTAAATCCAATCTAACCTAAGCCTCACACAAAATTCCTCTACATTATCTAATTTATTTATATTTATTTATTTTTTTTTTTTTTATGTAAGAGGGGGAAGCTGGCCAAGGGCAATAAAAATAGAGAAAACAAAAAGCCTACTAATTGCCAGTCCCTGAAAGGTCAATAGTTTGCCAAAATTAAGGGACAAATGTCTTTAAACCTCCCTCTTAAATAGAGTGAAGTCACAGGAAGTTTGAAACACAGAAGCAAGTAGGGAGTTCCAAAATCCCTCATTCCCAGAGGTTGTGCTTCAAGGTAGATACAAAAACCTGGCTTGAGAGAAATTCTGAGTTGTTTACAGCATCAATGAGATTAGTGACATGTGTATACAATGGCATATACACACCACTGTGTGTGTGTGTGTGTGTGTGTGTGTGTGTGTGTGTGTGTATGGTGCAATTCAGTAAATAATAATAGCCTAATCAATAATAATAATAGTAATAATCAATATTCAATAAAAAAAAAAAATAAAAAAAAATAAAAAAATGCAGACTTAAAAGCCATAAAAACCTCACCTGTTGCTGAGATTGCTCATTGTATCGTCTCAAAGATGCTCCACTTGACTTTGGGTGGGCAGTACCACTCTGACCATCCTTACTGCCCTGGCTGCCCCCCTGCTTGGCTCGCACAGTGTAGTTGTGGAAAGTTTTGTGAATAACCACTTCCTTGCCTGTTGACATAGGTGATATACATAATATAACAGCTAGTATTGGTTCTTATCAACAAAACCACAAAGTATGTATACAAGAAGAAACTACTTCTTTTGCTTTTCTTTTATGCAAGGGAGAAACTCTAACTAAGGGGAACAATTTAACAAAAAAGGACCAATGTAGATGCTAGTCCTCAAGCAGGTCCATATGATTTAGCCAAATGTCTTCAAACTTCCCTCTTAAATGACTTCAGGTCATAGGAAGATGGAAATATAGAAGCAGGAAAGTAGTTCCAGAGTTCACCTGAGAAAGGGATGAATAATTGAGTGGTACAGGTATTCCTCAATATACATTTACAAATTGTTCCAGAAAATCCAATCATAGAGCAAACAATTATACAGCAGACTTAAGAATGAAAAAAAAAATCTCATGAATTTATTCAAAATTCAATATGTTTTTCTTTACAATTTTTCTGCCTCATCTTATCTTCTTCATAGTGACTTATGAAATATATACCTCGGAAGATAGCAGCAGCAAAATGTCCACCTCCAAGTAGAACAATGGCCCAGTTTTTCTTGCGGGGCGCTGACATGGCACGTTGGATCACATCCTGCTCCCCATCAATTCCAACCTAGAAATGATACTTCAATAAATTCATAATTATATATATATATATATATATATATATATATATATATATATATATATATATATATATATATATATATATATAAATCCCCTAAATTTTGCAAGAAATTGGTTAAAACTTTGTACAACAAAATGCAAAATTACAAAATGTAAACAAAGAACATATGGGATAACCTAAATAGGTCAATATCCTATCATTGCTGGAGATGTTTTACAATTTTTTTTTCGGTATTTTTGCCTTCGTTTCCATGTGAATGAGTCTTTATGTACAATAAAATAATAACAAATGATGCAGCAACACTTATGGCCTGGGCAACATCATAAACCTCTTTGAAAAATAGAACCAGGAATGAAAATAAACATACAAAAATTTTTAGAATAAAGGTATGGCAAATACATTTTCCTATTCAAGATGCATGGGAAATGCAGTTTAGCTGCTTCTTAATGAACAAGGACACTATTAAACTATTAGGGAAATGGTTAAAGTAGCCAGAGATATTATTTACTTACTGATTTGTTATATAAAACATTTCTGTAAAGGGAAACAACATAGCCATCAGCATTCAGGAAGAATATCTGGGCTTGTCTCTTCAGAACAGGAGTATTCACACCTGAAAGGACACAAGAACAAACTCAATACAATATCAAATATTATCCACACCCTCCACACACACACACACACATACACATATATATATATATATATATATGGAGGGTGTGGATAATATCTGATATTGTATTGATATTGTATTGCATTGATAATATGATATTATATTGAAATATATATATATATATATATATATATATATATATATATATATATATATATATATATATATATATATATATATGAGAATTTGATAATGGAATAAAAAAATACAAAAACCACTCATTATATGTAACAAAGTGAATATCAATCCATACACACCATCATCTTGTTTCTCTTCTTCACTTTCACTTGAGTCTTCAGAGCCTGAGATGCTGGAAATATCACCTGGAAAACAAACATACATGAATTTTAATTGTAATGTGACAAGAAATACTTTGCCTTAAACATACTTAAGTCACCAAAAGTAGTTAACTTTTTCACTAATATGATAATTCAAATTACAGTGAAATCTTACTGTATGAGTGCATCAATTAACAATAAATCTGTACAACAAGGTGAGACTCAGGCAAATTTGTCTTGTTTTACAGGTGGATATCCACATTGCATGCAAAGTTTGCACATGCTCTCCCAACAACAGAATTGCAAACAGTAGGGAAATCAACCAATACATTGGGTATAAGTATTTTAGGCAAAAATCCTGTCTGTAAGACAGTAGAGTAACTTTCCAATATCTGATAAAAATATATGGTAGTTGGAAACTTTTTGATGAATAATATTAATTTTGTAACATAAGGAGGGAAGAAAAAAGAATGAAAAAAGTTAAAACTGGTGCTGCTCATGAAAATTTTTTACAGGTAGTTGCTGATATACACTAAGTCTGTCCCAGCCTCTGAGAACCTGTACTTCACTCCACCTGTACTTTGTACTCTTGTACACTCTGCACCAAATACATCAAGCATATGATTGCATTTGTTCATACAACCCTGTGGCTGCCTCCCAAGACACCACAACATGGGCTGCAGCTTATGTGGTGGCACTGTAATTTCATAACTGGCATTTGTGGTGTGTTCATCCCTCCCAGCACCACTGCTCTAGTTCACCCCTTTGATTGAATCATCATAAAAGTACACAAATGGTACAAAATCCTCAAGCATTGTCAGTCATTTAGAATCGGAAACACTTTTGTTCATTTTTCAATTGTAAATTTTCAAAGTTTATCTATTTATTATTTTTATTCTAATTTGTGTTGAAATTCAGGTAGGTTACATTAAACTATTATAACTAAAAATAAAAGCGGTTTTCTAAAAAAATAATAATAAATCACCTGAATGTAAGCTCCAGGAAAAGATTACCATAATAACACTTGTACATTGATGGAATGCAAGAATCTTAATCCATTAAAAAAATGACTTAATAGTTGTTAATAACCTACTTGATTCCTCCCAAAACTGGTCCTGAGTGAGGGGAGGCTTGCCAGCCATAGAGCGACGTAGATTGTTGCGGTGCCAGTCCAGACGATAGTGAAAGACCTGCTCCTCCCGATCAGTAAAGGTAGTCTGACAGTGAGAGCAACGTGTCTTCATCGGACTGGAGGGCAAGCTGGGTTGGAACAGGGGCAGGCCAAGGGAACAGTGCTCTGAGGAAGAACTATCAATTTAGGATCTTTGAAGGGATAATGCTCTAAAACAGATGATTAATGGTGAAAACTTTTATAAAGCAAATCTCTTCTGACTGATTAAGTAAAGGAAGTCCAGACTGTTCAGGGAGGCATCTAAGGAGTGTGCAAGCTGACAAACAGCCATCACATAATATATTCCACATAGTACACACATGTAAGTCTCTAAAGAAGGGTGATAATGATAAGTATTCAATCTATCCTTAATCTGAGTAACTAACACCTGCTAAGTCCAATAGTTAATGAACTTTGCTTCCATATATATAAACACAAAAAAAGCTAAATATATCATATAGCTAGTGGAAACTTATACATCTTGGGAAAGTTAAAAGTTTTTTCTTACCATTAGTGTGTAAGGAAGAGGGCTGGTTGCTGAGTTCCTCATACTCAGCACTGCCTTGAGCTATGTGGATACCAGCCAAAACTGTACAAATCTGAAGATAATGAGACAATGTTTGAACTCATAACTATAAAAAATAACAAGCTACAGTACACCACAATGTTTCACAACCACATAAAAATTCAATCATTATCTAACTTCATCATGGCTTTTGAAAGAAGAATCATTCTGCCTCGTACATCACAGAAGCTACTACTATCATTCAACATTGATTCTTTATGTTATACAAGTGACAATGAATTATCCAAAACTTATCTTAGGGTTAGTCTCTCTCTCTCTCTCTCTCTCTCTCTCTCTCTCTCTCTCTCTCTCTCTCTCTCTCTCTCTCTCTCTGGGCTTACCCTTGTCAGCTTAGTCTACTCTGTGTCTAGTCTGTTCTGTGCCTAGCTCTTTCTGTTGGCTTCTGCCAACTTATATTCCTGCTTTCTTCTGTTGCTATTTTTCCAGTTTTATGGAAAAATATGGTGATGTCATATTGTTTTTCTGGTTTGTAATTTGCTATCACAGCTAATGTGGACCTTGTGATTAGAAAATAAGAAGTTGCCAGAGGCTGATTCCACCTATCATCCTCAAATTTATCCAATATTTTTTTTAAAGCTCCTTGTTATCTCAGCCTTAACAATATGATTCCATTCATCAACCACCCTATTAGAGAACCAGTTCATTCCCATTTCTTTCCTAAACCTAAATTTCCCCAGCTTGAACCCATAATTTCTGGCTGTATCCTGGTTATTGATCCTAAGAACCTTGCTATTGTCCCTTATACCCTTATACCATTTAGCACATTAACTGCCGTGAGTACCATCAGCAGAACATATGGCTGACTGCTACATCAAGCATTCCCACTTTTCTTCAGGAAAGCTGTCACATTAACACAACACTCCCACTTGTGTTGATAGCCAGTCTATTCAATCTAACTTCAACTTTAACCATATGACACCTGCTTGCCCAATGACACTCTCTCTCTCTCTGAACTTCTTGAATAGCCTCAGAGTTCTCATTAATTGTTTCTCATATGGTTTCCTTGATGCTATCAATAATTCAGAACAGCACAGATGTGAAACAAGGTGATGCTTGGATGTTTGGGAGGTGGAGTGGGGAGAGAGGAGGTTGGAAGGAAGAGGTTATATCTTATCTAAATAACAAAAGCTGTACTCACCTTATCCTCATCCCAAAGTGATATCCGCTGAATTTGTTTCATTGTAACTTGTACTTTTTTTACTTTCTGAAATGGTGAAAAAAGTAAAATAGAATAAATAATTATCATGATGTGATTGTTAAAGGAGATTCATGGGTAAGTATCTGCCACCACAAAAAATTCAAAAAATACCATGAATAAATAAATCAAAATTAAGAAATATCATTTCCAGAATCCTTCTTAAAATTAATACAGTAATAACATTCTATGATAAGGCATACATCATAAATTTTTGGCTTGTAAATTTTTGCATTAAGGAACTGGTATGGTTTTCAAACATCAAGAATAACTTTGACAACCAGAAAAATTCTTTTACATTTAAATTCAGCTCCTCTTTCACAATGTAGTAAATGTCTTCAACTACAAAAACATGAGTCAGCAGAAGCTCCCAATGACAGCTTTATAGGCAGTATATACCTGCCAGTCCATCACACTTGCACGTGCTGCAGTGTTAGTTCGTTCCCCCCAAAACTGATAAATCTTAAAAATTGTTGTTAGCATTATAACAATTAGATATTAATATATATAGGTTCAAATTACTTAGAATCAAAATCTGTATATGACGATAAGACTAAGAAAGGCCATGTTGACTAAGGTAAGAGTAAAAAGATACCAGGTAAACTAATTTAACCTAAGTTCTTAAACCCTCCCTACGAGAAGACATAGGTAATTTACCTACCATAATTTAATGTTCACAATGGGTCCTTGTCAGTAGCACCTGACAACTGATTGCATGCTGCAGTAGTACACTCGCTGTGCACACTGCTATTACTAACTCATATTCATGCTTCTAAACATCAACACATCCCCAAAACAGTTAAATTTAGTTTGATTTGGTTTAATTGGTCAAGGATACCAAATCTGATCAAGCTTCGCATTTCCTGAAACGTCTAATGAGCCAAACGACCATACTTGGCAGTGGTAGGACCTCTGGTAAACACTTACCTCACCATCCACCCTGCCAGCCTCCCCTTTGAGATGTACTTATTGATATCCCACACATCAAAACTGAATCACAGATACTCTAAACAAGGAGATGAGACGCTGCAGAGAACTACACTTGTTACATATTATGGTGCAATCAGCGCTATTCCTATAAACACAATTAAATCAAAGAATTACATGTACTATATAATATATGTAATGGATTGTCCTGTCACACAGTTGTCAAAATACACGTATGGAACTAAGCAGAGCCTTTACCTTGAAAGACACATCGAGTCTGCTAAAAAGGTTCGTTGTCGCCACTAGCGCTGCCTTGCTGGGCTCAGCTGATGGACTGTCTCAAACTAATGGAATTGGAAAGGGGGACAGCGGGGAAGGAACACACACACTTGAAAAATACTCCAAATTTAACGCACTTATACACACGCCGTGTGTACGCGTGTGTGTAATTTGATATATCAACTATATAGATTATTTTAATATGTTTCACATATTTCTTCAGTAGCAATCATTCTTGCTCTATCAGTCATTTTATGTGAATACAATAATTATTCTTGTCACAACAGTGAAAGTATGAAATTCAATGCTTAGGAGACATTAAAATTCTGTTTACAATTTCAGAATTAATCTAGTCATTATGGGTCTTGACTTTATGTAACTGATATCCCACCTCACCAGCAGGATATTGTCTTTGCTTCTGGACTGTTTATTTGGGATCAATAGTCACATTTCAGGCTTTTTATGAGTACTGTGGCGTGTTTGGAGTGATTTGCGTGCGTGTGTGTGGTAGAAGTAGCTGTGGTGTGCGGTATTGGGGGGGGTAAATAAGGGGGCATTTTTGGGCTAAATTTCTTGCAACGCCCAATGCACTTTTTTATTAGAGGCTGTATCAAGTTGCTATTAATGGCAAAAGATAGTTCATATACCATGATGTTTTGTGTCGTCAGTTCAGTAAAGTGAGTGGAGAGGAACCGTGTTATTCGGAGGTGTCAAAGTTACATTAAAAACTTCATCATCGGCCTCTCAACAGTTTATTTCCGCCTCTAAATCACTCCAAAGTGTTTAAAACAATGAAGAATAATTGATCGATTGTCTTGAAATGGGTTTTGGTTCCGCTGAAGTGGCAGTTAGTGGGTATTTAACGAGTGTTCAAAAGTGTCATATTTTCAAAAAACCGTTTTTTTCCCGTAGAATTTCTTCAGAATTGGTGTTGCTAGGAGAGTGTTTGTACTTTGGGAATTAGTTATCCTATTTATCGCGTCGAAACAGATGCAATAGATTGATCTGTCATCGTTTTATCGAGGGGTCATTTTCAAAATGGTTTGCGCTACGTAAATATGGAGCTGTGACGTCATCAGCTGCGACGTCATCAGCTGTGACGTCATAGAGCGGGCGCCTCCCTGCCCCCCCCCTGTCTTGCTGACTTATATAGCAGGAGGTACTGTGTGTCT